>JABJVR010002053.1:0-18062 GCA_025773905.1 Chitala chitala
TGTGTGTGTGTGTGTGTGTGTGTGTGTGTGTGTGTGTGTGTGTGTGTGTGTGTGTGTGTGTGTGTGTGTGTGATATACAGCGGCTCAGTGAGTAGCACTTTTGCTTCACAGTTCCACAGTCATGGATTTCAGCTTGGCTGTGAGCACTGTAGTACGTGTAGAGTTTGCATGTTTTCCCTTGTATTTCCACGTTTTCTCTCAGCACTCCAGTTGATTCAGAAATTCCAAAAACACAAGTTAGGTGAATCAAAAATTCTAAATTGCGTGTGTGTGTGTGTGTGTGTGTGTGTGTGTGTGTGTGCATGTGTATGTCTCCACGATGGGTTACCATCCAGTCCAGGTTGCATCCAGCCTTGTGTCCTACTGTCTGTAATAGGCCATGAGCAGTGTTGTGGCTTTGATCAAAATGAGTATTGGAGAAAAAAAGAAATTTCTCAAAGAATACATGCAACATTTAAGTGCAATTTGTGTTTAAAGAATGTCATGACATCAGACATGGAGCGCTGTTTTCTGAAGTGGTTTTCTGTGGTAGTAGCATTGAGATTTTAACTTAAACGTGAAAATGTAAATGATAATAATAATTAAGAAAATATTAACTTGAACAATTAATTAATTTATACAAATAACTGAATACAGGGAATCCTGTTTGAGTGAAAGGTCAAACACTTACTTCCAACTACTTTTTTTTAAGTCTGAAATTCTCATGCTATGAGCATATGATGCTTACATAACGAACTGAAAATGACATTCACATACATTTCAAATACTTAATCTAAATATAGATGTTTTTTGTCCCATTCAGTTTACTGTAGGTGCAGGTCTTGAAGCATAACAGTATTTAAATGACATTTTTAGTGTGACTTAAACTTAGTTACCATAGCAAGCGTCAAACTTGCCAAACCCTTGCTGAAATTATCTCTTAATACGTTTTACATAAAACAGCATGAATGACAATGTGTCACACTCTACATAGAGGTTAGAAAAGTGATTTTTAATACTTTTAATAATTACCCTCCTCCCTCTCTTTAAGCTTATTTTATAAGCACATCTTACAAATTAATTCAGTTTCTAATTAAAACTCTCTTTTTTCTAAAGCGGGTTATATTTGACAATTTAAAACATCAATTGAGGTAGCATGTTACTGAAGGGAGCGAGTTGCTGCAGGGCCTCACAACTGAGATAATTAGGCACAGCAGCGATATTGAAAATGAAAGTGTTTAAAGGTCTGACATTAATAAGAAATTAATGAGATAATATGATTAATGAGATGTGTTTCTCCTATCACTTTTGAGGATATTGGCAAACTCGAGTAGCTGAAGTGGACCGATACTCACAGCACTCAGCGCGCCCTGGTTTCACTTCCAGGATGATATAATCGCAAGCGGAAAAGGTTACAAATGGATTTCTGTGATCAAAGCGTGCTTTTCTTCGCAGTCAGACGTCATGTTTTTAATCTTGAGTATAAAATTGTGAGGGCAAAAATACAGCCTTGGGCCAATTACATGTGGGCCGCAATTTCTCTGAAGAGCATTCTTCCTGCTTCCTTGTCTCGCGCCCGTGTGGTTTTGCATTTCGGTTCACTTTGTACTCAGCTGATATTAGGGCCATCCAACGCAGTGGGACTCGTTTCGTCGCTGTGGCTTACATAAATGAGAAGGAATGTGTAAGGGACAGCTGCTGGAAATTGACTGAAGAAATTTTCATTTTTAAGCAACAAACAAAATAATGCTTATATTATCCTGCACACTCCCATGTGCGCACAGCAGTCATATATCACGGGCTTAGCACAATGTAGAACTGAGAAAGCTCATACAGTGTGGTGTAGTGCTCACACCGACCTCACACAGATGATGTGGATGATTTAAACAAACCTTCTTTATCGTACTACATTTACCAGTCCTACCAAGCTTATTTGGTTAAAGAGTCCTGGTAGCACATTTTTTTTATTGTCATGAGGTACCAATGTAAAGTCCCTTATATATTCAGCCCAGAAATAATACTGAAAAGTCCAAACAGTTCTTGTGTGAATTACCAGCTCAGGAACCTCAGTTTTTGTGATTAATCCATGTGTACTCTTGCCTAGCAAAAAAAGTTACATTGATGTTAATGTTACTAAGTAGAAATGAATTAATTATACATGTATATTGAAATATTGATTTATATTAGGTCCAACATGTAATATTATAGCCCAGTCATGTCAGAAAGTAACTTAAAGTTTCCTTTTAGTAAAGATTTGATATATTTAATATTTTCACGAGTTTTTTTAAATAACTTGTATGGCACAATGTTTGCTCTCAATGTTAAATATTTTGTCCAAAATGACTACCGGTATACAGAGTACAAATACAAAAGCATGCTTTTTTACATAAAAATATATGCGTACCCTTTAGGAATAAACTCTACCTAACGTAATAAATTATATTAATGTAAAAGCCAGTTTTTTCACTATTAGGACATTATGGTAAAGAAACATTAGATTTATAAGAAAAATTAAAGTCAGAAAAAGAGTGAAACCCATCCATCCAATTCCCAACCTCTTATCCTGTTCAGGGACATGGCACAAATAGTTATTTTTCCATTAAAATTAAATTCAAAGATGAAATAGTTGCATAATGTACTTTTTAAAGAAATTTTGTTTTCAATTAAAATAAAAACTATTTATAAATAATAAAAAATATATTCTTTAAGTAAACTGTCACACTAATTCCAGATTTCATTTTAATGGAAATATGCGAGAATAACATAAACACAATATAAAAATTCAGCATGTAAAATGTGTGGTAATATTTTCACTTTACCAGTAAAAAAGAAGTGTTATTATAAAACAATACAAAGTAATGTCAAGGTTTGCTGAAGTATTGAATTGCCAGAGAAATATAAATGTGCTCAATAACAAAACTTCTACTGATTTACTATAAACCTGCTATGAATAAAGTTAATGCTTTCAGTTATTATTTCAGTTATTATGAACCAGAAACTAGTTTTACATGTATGAAATAGGGACATTAACAACATGTATGACATTCAGGCTGGAGGAGCTTACACTCCAGCCCTTGGAGAAAGCTCATGTGTCCAGATCACCTGAACCACCTCGCTGGGAGTATGGGAGGACACCAGAACAGAAGGAAAACACCAAAGGAAAAGATGGAACTGCACACAGAGAGGACAAGATTCAAACCCGCAGCCATGACAACGGAAGACAGCAGTGGTACCAACTGAGCTGCAGTTTGATTTACAACACCAACAACAACAATAATGGACAACATAAAGAGCCTTGAAGCAAAACAAGGCATGAGCACCTCTTTGGCTGACCTCATGTGCTGCACAGAAGGAGATACAGCAAGACTGCTATCAGTGATTCAGAGCAGCTCCCCTTAAACTTAAAGGAATGTAGTAGTCTCAGCTCCAAAGCAGCCTGGGAGGATCAGATGGATTTATTCATACCAAAACACATAAAACCCACTGACACATGGAATTACAGGTCATCAATTACCACTGCATGTTTGACGATCTTCAAGGTCGTGGTTAATAAAAAAATATCGATTGTTAGAGTTTTGTGTCAAGAGCTACATCACAATGTACAGATTTGCTGGAATGCTGACATTTAATTATTTAAGGAATGAGACCAAAACATGTTTGTGTGTATTAACTGGAAATAAGTTGCCCACAGGTAAGTTGTTGTGTCCTAGGTAAGTTATCATCTCATTACACAGTTCTTATAGATGCCCACCAGTGTAGATTTTTAACAGTATCGTCTACATGCCATAACTAGACAGTGTCCTGGTTGCCCTATCTTGTCCTCTCCCTGCAGACCATTTGTGTTTGCAATTCTTTTCAGAAGCAACATAACTTTTCTTCACAAATAAAACAAGCCAATGCCATTGATTTCAGGAAAGGCTGATCCTGGCAACTTCTTTCATAGGGAGAAATGCTATTTATGAATTTAAAACTACTTCAGTTTAATGAAAACTGAAAACACAAAATGCCTTTAGTGATGATAGTTGCAATTACATTGTATTTTTATTTATTTTTGCCTAAGTAGACAAAAGTCATTTTTGTGTTAGTCTATTACCTATTGTTTTTATTTGTTTGCCTAATCTGTTACATTCACCTCCGTGGGGATGTTTTTTATGTTCAGAGGAACTCAGATTGCATCAACAGTGATGCAAGCTTGGGGAAACCACAGGAGAACCACTAAAACCGACTTTTGTGAGATAAGTTTAAGTTTTTTTTTTTTTTTTTTGATTGAATGACTTTCTGCTACATCAAAAAGATTTGTTTTATCTGCTTCTTGTAGTCATTGGCAAGCTAAGACAGATCCCCCTTTGATGATGAAACACTCAGGACATCCATACAGTGCTCTGTATTTAAAATGTTCATGTCAACGTTGCATCTCAGTATTGAGCATAAAGGCCTCTGTCTTGAATGACTTTTTCCTGGTCAAATGTGTTGTTAGAAATGTAATGACACAAAACCAGGCTGCAGTTATAACAAGCTGCCAAACCCACTCTTTGACTTCACTCTTGCAGGGTAGTTTGGTGCTGTCTATAACCTGGGATAGTCTTTGGCCATAGAGTTGAAGGACTGAATTTGTTGGGCTAGAATATCTACATTTGTTGGGCTAAAATATTAAATTGCGCAACAACCCTGCGAAGTAAATATCAAAAAAGTCTTACTATAATAAAGTAATATAACATGAGAGGGAGTGCTGTTGTACTGAATATCAGCATGGCTGTGACATGGTTGTAAGCACAAGGAGGAAGAGTGGGGAAGACATCACAGCCATGCTGATATTCAAGTACATCAGCATGACGTTGAGTGTGATATTGCTTTAATACAACAGTTTCTACAAATGCTATTTATTAGCTGACAGTAATAAGCAACAACAGATTATGGTTTGTTTTTTAATTAAATTATTTATTTGGCTCCGCCAACAAAAATTGTTCCATAACTACACCAGGAATTGACTGTTGCTATGGAACACAAACAATGAGTATACTCATGCACGCTATCTTACTTTACTCATTACAATAGCAATGTTGAAAGCAGTTTAAATCCCATGCTGTTTGCCTTACTGTGTCAGCTTCATCCTGGCTTTTTCCTTCTCCTCCTACTTGGCTGACATATATTCATAATTTAAGTTAAATATTATTTCCAGAAAAACATCAATTTTTTCTGCATAGTTCGATAAAATGTAGCATCGATCTAGGAACTTTAAGTTAGTGCAATTAATGATTACTATACAACAGTTCTACAAATGCCATTTATTAGTTGACAGTAATAAGCAACAACATATTATTTGTTTGTTTATTACTGGTAATGTAATGATTATTAGAACACCTGTGGAGTGATACTTATTAAATGTCCTAGTGCTGTTATTGTGTAATGTCAGCACTCTTGGAATGCCTTTTGTCCAATCAAGTCACAGCAAATTCCTTGTTGTATAATAAATCATATCAAGAGAATTATGCCAGATGTCTCAGATTTTTCAATGGTACAGTTTGAATAACCAACACTGAGTTATTACTACAGCTGCTGAAAGTGTTCAGATGGGTATTCCCTTAAACGCACTCTAAAGAACAGGTATTTTTACTACATATAGCAGCATAACAAACATTCTCCTTCCTCCAAGATGCGCATCTGACATTCTGCACCATGCAATTAATTATTCTGAACCTTCCTATTGTCTGCAACACAGAAAAAGCAAACATTTGGAGCTGCAGCCCTTGTTCAAAGATGTATTTTTGGACAACTGGAAGGAAAAGAGATGCACAGATTTTATGATGTGCCTTTTGTTTTGCAGCGCACTGGTGACAGGTGTAGCTAATCTAAAATCATGCAAAATCACCTTAATTGCTAACAGGTGAGCTCAGTTGAAATAATTATGTGATATCTGAAGGCAATTGCACCAGAGATTTTATATATTTAATAAATAGCAGAGGAGGGTGAAAATGCAACCTATTAATTTGTACTTTTTATGTGGAATTAAAATTAAGTTTTAGGCGATAACTTGAATATCATATCAGTAGGAGGAAAGAGGGGTTACTTAAGCTAATACATTTTCCTCATACATAATGTGTATCGTGTATCATGCATATGAATATATTATTAGCTTATACATTTGTCATGTTTCTGATAAAGAAATTACAATATAAACTGGTTTAATACATTCTGTAGAAAATAATTTTAAAACCTTTTTTTTTAAGATTTTGTGTACAAGTATCTATGTTAATTTTACACACACACACACACACACACACACACACACACACACACACACTCTCTCTCTGTCTCTCTCTCTGTCTCTCTCTCTCTCAAATAGCAAAGCTTTTGTAAGGAACTTCATGAATGTCTTTTTAGACCCACACCAAGATTTCTCTATAACATTTCATTTATTTTTTCAGGCTTTCTTAATAACACAGGAATTAATTGACTGTCAGCCTGGCTTCAAAAAGTGAAAGCTACTGGAGAAAGTGCTCTTCTTTTTATTTCAGTTTTGGATTTTAAAGATATGTATTGTGTGAAGTCAGTTTTAATAGCATTAACACACTTAGCAGCCAACTTTAAAAAAATTCTTAAGAGCTCTCATTGCTGAAATATTATTTTCAAATACGCCAGTTTTGATGGTGCAGTCAGTCAAACCACATTTTGTTCTTGGCTGGAAACCTTTGAGAGGCTTTTTAAACAAACCATTTTGAACATTTGCGTGATGTCGCTGGTTTTTATGTAGATGTTCTGATGTTCATTGAGTTTGCAGTTAACACTGTGTTACTGTGGCGTGTGGCAGGGAGCCAGATGGAGGAGAGGATTCCATTAGGTGTACAATTAAGGTAATGGGTCCACCTGTGTGCACGTCTGCATCTGAAGACAGACATTATCTTCCTGAAAAAAAGTAACGCTAAAATCAGACTCAGACTATAAAGCTCTACATGGCTCAGAATAATTTGTTTAAGCATTCAGGGAGATTATATGTTTTAGGAACACTGTCAGAACTTTTTACATTGCAGATGTTTGACAGTGTCGGTTTTACTGTTCTGATGATGCTGTATTAAAACAATATATATATATATATATATATATTTGGCTGCAGACACTGGTTTTCTTTTGTTACAGGTGTGAAAAATCCAACTGTGCCTCCAGTAAAGAGATATTTTGCTGACTGTGAATTCTGAGATATTTTGCTGAGTGTAAATTTTGTATATTTTGAGTATAAAAACAGCAAAACTGGTCTGCATTTTGAAAGAAGTGGAGCTCATGCACAAAGACTGAAGTACAACATATATTACTGATGACATGTTAGGCATCAGACTTTTTCTAAGTTGTTAAAGGCAAGACATTTTGAGGTTGGTTCTTCAATGCCAAACATTAATTAAATTGTCAAATTTACATGCATTGGCCACGCCCCTGCCCAACCACACCTCTCCTCCGGCTACCTGGTTAGGTTACCATCACCTGTGTCTTTTTAACTTTACTAAGCTTCCTTTTTCCATAAATTCTATGTGAAGCCTTCACATTTTTGTTTATTGTTATTATTATTGTTTATTATTATTTTGTTTATTTTTTCACGTGTCTCATGTCCTCAACTCTTCCCTCCCTCCTGCTCTAACCTCCCTCCCTCCACGCTTGCCCCCCTGCCTGCCTGCAAAACCCTTGTGTTTACCTCTCAGAGTCCTCCAGCTAACAAAGAATGTTCCCGTTGTGTCCTTTTAATGTTTGTAACGTTCTTTTATCATTAGCAAATGTTCTGGGAATATTCCCTGTTGGATAGTCGTCCTTTGGGAGGGATTTCCCCAGTTTATTGACTGTGTGCATGGATCATCATTGTTGCTACTTGGATTGTGGTCCGTACCTGTGACAAGATTCCTAATAAAAGCCAGCACTGTGCGACTAGATGCCAAACCTCCAGTTTCCTGCATACTGCTGTTACCTTATTCAGTTAGCAGAGGCCGGTTTACAGAGCAGCATGTGTAGCACTGATGCATAATTACAGTTTTCCAGTTTCTCTGAATCAGTGTTAAAAATGACCGTAAATTGATGGTTTCTGTTCATACATATTGTTCATAAACAAAGCAAAAGTCATGCATGCCACAGTGCTTTCTGTATTTCATCTGTATCTCACAGAGGCTGGCACCTCAGCGTCAGCCAATGGTATTTTTTTCGTTGTTGCCCTTTAAGAACCAAACACATTTGTAGTTTTTGAACAAGCCAAAGGGTTTTCACATCCATGCGACATATAGTCGTTATAACACTATCAGCACACAGAGAACAGGGAAGGAGTCCTTTTTAGTTGAACCCCCTTTAGTGCTACCATCAAAAACCTATTTATTCCAGCTATAAATAAAATCTGGGTTACATGCGGCACGTTGAACTTCCAAGCTTCTGGTGATTGCAAACACATCGATCCTCCACCTGACAGATCCTCCGCACTTACATAAGACTCTGAACCTACGTGGAGCCTGAAGAGGAACAAGCAAACATTTGGAATGAGACGGAGACGTAATTACCAGCATCGCGGCGTGAGGCTCCTAAACGGTGTTATATGACAACCCCCCCTCATTACGCTTTCTCAGTTTGGACGTTTTGATTACTGTTAGTGTCTATCACTGAGCATTCTCTCATGTTTTCTTATACATTTTTGTATTTATAATTTCTGCTATGCTCCTGTATTCCTGCCTGCTGTAATTACTACAATACCTGTGCTATTAATACGGACATGGTTTTGTAAAAGGGAAGAACGTTTAGCATTTTAAAATGCATTCCATTCATTTGCAACCAAAATCAAAATGCTTGTTTTCTAATGCGGGCTTGTTTTGCTGCGGTTGATGCAAACCTTGGCAAAATTATTTACTTCAAAAGGATTCCTGTTACATTCCACCAGTCTTTTTTTTTTTACTCATATGTAGATACATCTAAATTTAGAGGGACATGTAGGTGACCCTGGCTATAATATAACAAGAAAACGATGCTCGATGCCAGACATACCCATCTTTATCTTCAGTGTTGGTTCACCTGAAGGGCTTTCCTGTAGCGGCGAATATTTTCCCGAGGAGAACGTCGGATTGGTCACTGCACATAAGTGTGCCATTCATGAACATTGTGTGATCACACATCCTTGCAAAGTTTGCTGCAAAACTCATGTCTCACGTTAGTTCGCATGGATACTTTCCTGAGATGGGTATCTTTCACTGCAGGAATGATGGTTTGGTCCATTTTATCACAATATATATAGGGGATGTAGGGAAAGGAAAACTGTATAAAAGCTCTTAGTGGCCTTTTTGAACAAAAGTGCGTTCTGACCTCCATGCGCAGCACCCACATACACTTAGTGGTTCTGTAGCTTTTTCACTTTGCAGCCCCGGGTTTTGCATAGCTACGTGGCGGTTTTCTGGCCTTCTGTGGAAGGACAGTAAACGTTTGTGTTTTGTCGATGAATCTGCTCCATACCTGCATACGGACCACACAAGCCCGCATTGTGAATAAACAGCACCCCCATCGGATGTGTCTCTGGTGTCTCCCCCTACACGCGTTTGCCCACTGAGCCTGGCATCTGTCACCATCTCCACCGAGCCTTTGGACAGTGACGGAGCTGTGGCTATGTTGCACAAAGACATTAGATGCCGCTGATTTTCACACCTAAAGGTGGATTTTCACTTAGGCAGATGCATGCTGTTTTGATTGCTTGCACACAGCTCTCTTAGTGGTGTGAGATATTGAACAGTTTTAAAAATGTTTATTAAAATGACCTATCAAGTGTTTGGAATGTTTTATGTCACAGTGACTCTGTGTTAGATGGCCAGTAACTAGATACTTAGATACGTAGTGCTTTTTAAAACATTTTTTTACTCTTTTAAGCATGCTTTTTGCTTTATGAATAAAGAGTGGGTTGTATTTAGTATGTGAGTGGGCTGTATTTATTGAGGTGTATTTCTTTTATATTTTGTGTGTTAAAGGCCCATGACATGAACAGTTAGAGCTATCGTTTACTCAGTCACTCCTTGTGTAAACATGGCTTGATCCCAGAAGAGTGTAACAGCACACCTCAGAGTACAAGCATGCATAGGGGCTGTGGACACTATCTGTATAAAGGTGACAATTCTGGTCAACACACCAGCGTGTTTATAAACTACTGGAACACAGAAAATAGTAGCAGAGCCAGTTTTTACTAAATAAAATGAATCAGCACCTTATCAAAAAAGATGAGCATATGATGTGATAAGGCATAAATCTTTTGGCTTCAAACATGCAGCAAAGCCTTTTATGATTTTTATACAAATACTTTGTTGGCAGACTGTTTCTGGTGAGCTCATACAACGTCAAGCTACAACAATACAACCTGCTGCCTGCCACTGTATTCGTTAAGTAATGCATGTCATAACCAATAAAAGGTAAATCTATACTCAGTTGTGGTGTGAAATCCAGAGGGACAGAATAGAGATTAAAGAGTTGCTGCTTCACTGAAGATTTCTTAACTCTGCAGTGTGCTTAATTTTCTGTCCTGGTAAGCTAGCTTGTACGTGTGAGCACGTAGTTCAATATAACACAGTATTACTGTGTGCCTACTGTGTGCCTACTGATGTAAATAGTGGTGAAACAGTTATTAGATGTGTGGGTGAGGAGCAAACTGTTGTCTTTTGTTCTTGTGTTTGGAGACGTATGAAGTTCTCTCTTAGACGTCTCTCCCACCACTGTCCCAAACACAAACACATCAACTTCATATCTTAACATAGCAGTTCCATATACTCAGTACTCCACATATCTCAATTGCTTCTAACAAGTATTACCCTGCATACAATATGTCATTTAAATGTGTGCATCTGTAGGAAAAGTGTGTATATACTTGTGAAACAAACCTCATCTAGGGGAAAAACACCATTAATACTAATGCAGATGGACACAAATGTACCAGGTTCTTCTAAGTATATTTGTAGTGTAGTCTGTGCTTCAGATAATAGAAACTAAAATGTAGGTTTAATAATAAAGTGCTCGCCAGTCATGGACGGTTTGATTGATTTTACTGGCCTGTTGCAGAATGTCATTGAGAAAACAAACCACATCTCTGCCTGACACTAATACTTCAAACAGCATTTCATTTGTCAAGTTCTGTCATAAAATTCCCAAATTATCCATAGCAGACATAACTTGTGTAAATCAGCTTAACAGTTTATAGGTTCGGGCCCAGACTTGATCTTCAGCGTGAACTACAAATCATATCAATGGCAATAAAATCTGCACAATTGCCATTTTTAAATTCATTGACAATTCAATGAAAAAGCTGGGAATGGGAACCCCTGGTTATTTTATTCATGACACATGCTTCTTTTTAGTCTCACAATTTGAATCCCATTGAACATAAAGATTATTGTCAAAGCTGTCCAATGTAGCATAAATGTAAGAGAGACTGTGCCAAGCCATGAATGTACTCTGGGTAAATACATTATGAACGGCATACATCACTGCAGCTCAGGTGGTGTCAACTTAACAATATAAATATGTCTTACTGCTTTGCAAATATACAATATATTTAATATTTTAAAAGCTAGCACAATCAACACCAACGTGCATGTGCGTGCACACTTGTGTGTATGTGTCTAATTAGCTTTAGCATATTAATCTTTTCCCAGCAGATCTTTTTCAATGTGCATGAATTATCATTAACTTCCTAAAGAAATACATACATTATTTTTTTCACCTATATGTCCAGTTCTGGAGACCAGCACTGTTTGCGTGTATTTAAAGAAAGTACAAGAGTCCAGTAGTTGGTGCTGTTTTGTGGGGTGGGGTCACAACAGCTGAAATATGCTTATTGCAGCTCTCTGTACATGAACTTAAAAAAAATAAATAAATAAATAAAAAAACCGAGTCAATTATTTTTCACTGAGCTGTGATGTGAAACAGTCAAAAATAAAGATGTTAAAAAACTGAGAAAAAAAAAATGTTCTTAAATAATAAGAAAAAGTTAGCTGAAGATAAGTAGTTAACATAGTGCACATGCCACATGGTATGATGCTCAGGGACAGGCCCGTGTCCTAACTCAGACCCAGTCTAGGATGGCAATGTGAGGTTTTATTTTCAGCTCACAGCCATGCAGACATCCTTCAACCTGGAGGAAGTTCTTGAATGGATGAGAACCACCGTGTTGCTATATTTCTGAACACAAAATAGACAGTTTCTTCTTCTCGGTGTTTGGCCAAATCAACATTCTGAGCTAATGTACAATAACATATCGCAGTCAAACAATAGCAACAATAATGTTGTTTCACACCTAGACAACACATGAGGCCATGTGGCTCAATGGATCCCATAGTGAATTCTCACATTTTGTATACAGCCAATATGATATAAGAGTTTTTCAGCTTGGAGTCACTTTATTTCATACATAAATGGTTTATTAACTTCCAACACAAATATATTTTTATAAATAGTGTCACCATTGTACAACACTGTCTCTTGGCTCCATATTTCTGGGATGCAATTTTGTTTTGAAAATTCAGTACAATGGATGTTTGCATTATGCTCTTTGTTTTGTAACTATCAGTATACAATTCCAAATATAATTCTAAAATTTAAAAGCATAATTATCAATAAATGACTCAATAATAAAATAATTCATCCATCCATCTATTCATCCATTGCTCAACTGTTTATTAGCTCAGGGTTTCAGATAATAATAATAATAATAATAATAATAATAATAATAACAAACCTCATCATCATCTTCAGTTCCTTACATGTTTTTTCACACTATCCAAATTGACTGCACACATACTGGTAGCATCTTATTAAATGCATAGATATGTGGAAACAGATTCAAGTTCACCTTTCTCATATGTTCAAAGACCATAATTTAAATTTAAAACTGAAATACCACAGGGACTTCAATATGTTCCAATCTATAGAGCACCATTTCACAATAATAATAAAAATGTATCCATTAGGAATTACACTTTGATGGATTTATAGAAAATCTATTTTAAAGAAAATGCAAATCCCACATTTACCAGATACTCAATCAAGCAGTGTAGTGATCCTGTTTGAATAGTTATTCTTAGTAGAACAAAGACAGGAAAAAAATGTAAATTCAATCCACACCAATGGTTTTAAAAAATAACAAATAAATAAGAAAATAAGTAAGTAAATAAATAAATATTACCCTCACAGTCATTACCTTCTATAATACAGAAAGTAAAATATTGGGAAACTGCAGACTTCAGTATCTTACACTCATGAGCATTTTTTTTTAAATCTCCACTTTCCACTGCATGCTTGTGACTGATCATGCCAAACCTAATATAGATATAATAGAAATCAAAGAGAATATAATTAATAAGTAAAATTTTTACTAATTATTCTCACATAAAGCATGTTTTAACCTCAGCCTACCATGTAGACTAACCCTCCAGAGATCAGTGGTTTGTCCCACTTGTGCTGTGCCACGTCTCCTCTTTTATGGTCCAAATTAAATCACACAACTGGAGAGACAGGTCATTGGTGTTCAGTGACTGAACAAGGTAACAGTAAAATTCATTTGTAAATTAATTTGTTTTTTTCCTCTGCATCTTTGTGGTGTGTGACTTGCAGCCAGGAGCCTATATAGCTAAAGTTAACATTAATGGTGGTGTATTGAAAAAGATGTCAAAATGTCAATCTAAAATTACTGCTTACTGTTTAAGTAAAATGTTGCACTTCCCAATGCACATGTTATGCAGAAGTGTATAGAACTTTCTAATATTACTTCTTACATGTTATATTGACAGCTTTTATGCACACACCATTCAATAGCCATTAATACTTATTCTTCTTGTTGTGCATGGTTTTTGTACTTTGTTTTACCCCAATTAAACTGGCTATGTGCTTCATTAAGTCTCCCTGCTCTTGCCTACTTCGCTAAATGTCTTGTGTATGTTATGGAGTAAGACAGACTCAAACTCACAACCTCACAGCCTACACAGAGTTACCTTAAGACAATTAGGCCACTGAGCTAAAGTCCCTCGCTTGGGGAGTAATTGTACTCATGTCCAGATGGTCATGAGATTTTTACCACGGCGCTTTCACATAACACTACTTTTCTTAAAACATTTCAATGGTCTTTCCGCTTTACGTAAATGCTACATCTCATGACATTTCTTTGATCTCTCACATCTACTGATTCTTGTGTTCTATGATGAACGGTGAATGCAGTTAAGCAAAATTTCTACATCAATCATAGAGTGGGCAATCACATCTTTTTTTTTCAGTGTACTTGTAGTCAGACAGCAAGAAACATGTGTTTTTTGCACAAGTTCTCTGCCACAGACACTTTATTCCTTAATTGCAACAACAGATTGACACATCATGTTACAAATTTGCATCAACATTGTTGTAACATTTTTGTCAGCAGTTTCATTTAAGGTTGAAATTATAAAATGTCAAACAAACTGCTGATTATTGCTCTGAGGCTTCACTTATCTTTATAATGATTGACTGTATTCACACCATATATAGGCCTACTTCATACATATATACCTGTGCATCTCAAGGAATGTTTTTGCGTTGCAACCACCTTAAAATCTCCCTGCCACCCCCTTACCACCCAATGTTAAATTCTCTATATCCACCCCTGGATCATAGTAAGCAGTAAATCCATTGAATCCAAGTCATATTACAAATTCACCTTATTATTCACCTTAAAGTATCCAGTACTATTAAATTAAATAAATACCTGCCAATCACATGAGGAAATAAAGTATGTGGCTGTATCTTTTGTTTTTCCTAGCAAAACTTATATACTTCACGCAAAAGGGAACAAACACCATACCTGGACAGCAAATTAAATTCGTAAAGGCATACAACACATAAAAAACAACAGGTTATTACTTCTACATAACCAATGGGTAACAATCACATGTTCTTTAAAACCAAATAACTTGCTTGAAAAAATGTCATACTCAAGCAATTTATATGGTTCTTTGGTATATGAAATTAATCTACATGTTTACATTTTTCCAATAGTTCTTCATTGGTTTCAGGTAAGTAAAACTGATTCTTAAAATTTTATGTTACTTTAACACAGTGTTTACTAAGAGTTTGTCTGAACTTTATGATAACTATATGCAAAAAATAATTGCCATTTTTGAATTGTCAGGGTGAGTTTTGCTTAAATTAAGTTGCCTGTCTGATACTCAGCTTATTTACAAAGTACCATGTAGGTGCATATTATTCTCCGTCTCTGCTATCTGCCATGCAGACGCCTTATTCATGTATTTCAAGCCATTGAACAACAAGATTTAAATCGTGTTGAATGAATACATAAAGAACAGCTTCTCTGGAATCCTTCTGACTGATTCCCCCGGTTTCCTTACAGAACAGACTTCAAGCTGTTCATTAGTGTTGTCAGTCAAGTGTCTCAAATTGGATTACTGAACCCTTTTCAGATTTCCATAAATGTAAAAGGGAATTAATGTGTACTATAACACAATGCATGTATTCCTGAAAACCCTTGCGTTATGCAATACAGCACAGTTAAAGTACCAGGAGTTCCAACAAAAAAAGAAAAAAGAAAAAGAACTGGGACACATCATTCAGATGTCAACAATGTATATATAAAAATCTTTCTTTGAATTATCCTTGCATACAATCTCACAGATTTTCTGCCACTTATGATTGTTTCAGCTAGGAAGTTGTCTTTAGTTTTGTGAGAACTTGTCTATAACAGTTCATAATTATGATTCATTTATTGCAACAGTGTTGACATTGCCACACACTCTTCAAATAGGTAAAAAATGTCCAATTATGTCCACAGAAGCTTTTGTTTACCTTCAGCACCTAAAACTTCATCACCATCACACTTCTTAGGCATTCCTTCCTCACATTTTTTTTAAGTTGCCATTTTTATTATTTAACAAAAAACAAAATATTAAAACATCCTGTATAATTTAGCTGTGGGCTTGAATTTGTCATCAGTTGCATTTTTTTTTTTTTTTTTGTATTTTTTAGTGTCAAAATTTTATGCATAAAGAAGTTTTGCATAAAATACCATACAAGTAAGCATGTTTTCCCCATTATATTGATGCTGTTCCTGTTTTCACCAGTTGTACATTAGTTTATTCAGTGTAATCAAAACTTATGTATGTATTCGTTTTTCATGTATAATGTCTAAGATTTAAAAAGTAATGCTTTGTATTTCACATGAGGATGGTGTTTGTTACTTAGGTCACAAATTAGCTTAGATATGATAATGGATAAGATTTAAGGTGGCAGAGACATGTGGTGCCTACATAATATCTCAATAGTGATGGAAAGCTTGATACATGAATATCCATGAAAATTAGGTCTTTGTTCCCCAGGCACGGAACCACGAATAGGCGGACTTATCAGCATTTAAATGGTAATTAAGATTATCCCAAGCTGTTTGGAACACAAGGTTTTCCAGATCGTTGACTGACAAGAGACCTTTCTCAATGACAAAATAACCATGAAAATCTTATGCAAAATTACAACATGTCGAGAGGCTTGCATTATGAGATGCCCCGTCTCTTGGATCTTATTAACATAACCATTCACAACTGAGCAAGTCAAGCAGGACTGAGAAACTCGGATGTCTTTCTTCTCACTTAAATCTCTTAGCCTTTCATAGCGAGACTTTGCCATGTTTTTCATTATTTGTCTGGGGGCTTTTTTAAGGCTTGGAACACTAAGAGTGTGTGTGGTTAATAATGTGAACATGCCTCACCCTGGACTATGCATGTGTGACCCAGACAAGCGAATGTACCGCTAAAAAATATATGACCATTAAACAGAATCAGATTATATACTTCTTGTCGTCTTATTCATTTTTATGGGGGTGTCCCAATGCTGAATTGGCAATTGGAAATATATAACTTCAGATTCTAAACGCTTACAATGCATACAGAAGAGACTAGGTGAAGGCACACTAGGTGATAAGAAAAATAAAAAATATCTGCATGTGACATGTAGGAGATCCTGAGGGGATGACTAAGGTTTCATTGCGCTGGTCAAATGTAAATCATGTGAAATTGGGTCCTGATGAAGTTTGTGACACATTATAGCTCTGAATGAAGACCTCATTATGGAAAACTAATACAACGAATAACCCCAAGCCAAGTAGTAATATGTAAAATATTTTCCTGTACCTTGCATCTTTTCTGGTCTCAACTGGTACTTATACAGTGCAGTCCTTTTGTGTAAATACCCTCTGGACAGTCATTGTGCTTATAACTGTACCATGCTCATAAACATAGCTGAGTCTAGTTATTGTAAGCTGATGGTCACTAGTTGCCATAAACTGATTGAATGTAGTGCCCAAAATGGATGGTAAAATGTTTAATGAATATCATTAAAGGACAAGCTTTAATAATTTTTCATCCTAAATTTAATGTGTGAGTGTTTGTCTTTTCAGCAACATTCTGCTTATTAATGTCATAAATGTGGTCATATAGCATATAAAACATTCACAAGTCACAGAAAGCTGCTTCTAAATACGTTTGGACAGTATGATGACTGTACGGCACATGTGAACGTCAGTTGAAACCTAAACACCTGCAATTTGTCTGTCACATGTACTATTATATGAGTCTCCGTGTTCGTGTTCGCTCTCAAAGTACTTGATATCTATGGTGTTTATCTGCTAGCACACAGCTTTAAAAGTAAGCAGGCCAGACGCTTTTCTAAAATTACTCATTAGCCATTGATGATCTATGCATTGTGGAAATTAAATGTACTATTGGCTACAGACATCCATTCTTACAGGCAGAGACAGATAGGACAGGAAATATAGCTGGAATTTGGACTTATTTCTGGTGCATCTAAACAGAGTTTACTGCCCTTTGAAATAGCCTGGATTTAAATGGGATCAGATATGCAACATTCATCCATCCATCCATTTGCTTTACCTCCTCATCCAATTCAGGGTCGCGGAAAGCCTGGAGCCCATCCCAGTTAACACAGGGTGCAGGGCAGGGAACACCCTGGGTGGGGCGCCAACCCACCACAGGATATGCAATGTGTGTGTGTGTGTGTATGTGTGTGTGTGTGTGTTTTACATATCTGTTGCCATATATATGTAT
>JABJVR010002054.1:0-18061 GCA_025773905.1 Chitala chitala
TAAAATCCACCAATTTGCATAATACTCAAGACAGCAAAAGTTATAACCGAGTCGAAAACAATTTAGCATTACGCCCAAGAAAATACCGCTAATATAATAGGCTAATATTACAAAACATACAATAAACAAATATAAACATAATACCGTTTAACTCATTTGACTACAACAAACGTTGCATGGTTTCAATCCATCTTTGCGTAGTATATAATAGGAGTAGCACAATATACACATTGGAGTTTTAGGAACTACGGTCACATGTAGCCAAATGCTGACAATAGGTAAAAATAAATGGGACACGCCACTAGAAACTCGCAAATCTAGTACTGCAGAAAGTGACACAGAATAGCGACGACATCAGAGTAAATGACAGTGTGGACACACTGAACGGCCTGCTCTGCCCTTAGAGGCCTAGCAAAATGGGCCTGATCGGGCAACACATGCCATGTAACAGCTAGGCTCCTATCACCAAGTAAATCATACAAAAATCGAAAAATAACTGACTGGGGCACATTGGTGATTAAAATAAAAACAAACATCGGAGTCCTTAATTACACTTATATGGCAAAGTAAACATACTTATTAAACACAATATTCACAGCGAGAAACAGACCACACGTTACCTTTCAGCGGTGGAAAAGAGAAAGAGGGACCGCGCTTGCGCCACATTTCCTTTCTGTAGATCCTTCCGCACTACGAAGTTCTTCAACTGTAAGTTTATAGAAAGTCTTACATATATTTTGTAATGCAAACAATGAAATTAAACATGTTTCTCAAATAATAACCGTTTTAGGCATTGTTTTGTTTTTTCATCAACCTTTTAAAAATTCAGGAAATCTCGGAAGGATATTATTTAATTTAACTGCGTTCTTCAGCCATGTGATATCGTCATTTTTAAGCGCATATACGTCATACGTATACGACATCCGGCTTTAGTGTTTTTTGTGTTCATTTAAGCCATTCAAATAAAAGTGTTAATAATTTGTTATATCTTTTTGCAGCGGTCTAAACATATTACTTCAGAAGTTCGTTGTGCTTATTTTACTTGAATTTAGGACAATACGATTTCACAAAGGTATTGAGCTATTTTACATTAACATAACCTGAATATTAGTCATTTGTGACATGGGTTTTTGGGGGAACCTGGGCAAACTGGTACAGTTTTCATATTTACATAATCTTTTTTTTTCTCAGGCCAATTCAAATCAAGACAAATTTTCACTAATAGAATAAGTAGCATGATTACATATAGTTTAAAATTAGGCATAAATCGTTAGACATTCGGTTATTTTACTTCATTCGACGTCCTGTAGAGTACAAGACAAAAATAGGCAGAGGTTAGAGAGCTGATAATGAATTTTCTAGTGGAACTTCAAAACCTCTACATGCACCATTACCAGCCATTTATAGCTTTGTTTATCGTGAAAAGGAAGTGTTTAAGGAACAGATTCCGGATACACGAAACGGAGCAAGGGTGATAAGCTCTAAACAGAAGATGGCGACACACATATCAAGATTCAGAACTTGGAGTCGACTGAAAAGGTAATGCTATATTTTGGAAACCGATAAAATATATAGTGGGGTCGGTTTGTGTAAAGGTATTCATGTATATTCATAAAGGCGGCACGTGCAGTTCAGCAAATTACATTACGTCATAGATTTAGATAGCTGTTGTGTAAGAATAATTATCGAAACTGAAACCAAGCTGTCAATTTACTGTACATTGTTTTGGATGTTTGTTCACTTTAAAGAGGTGGATATATTTTTGATATTCACAGTAATCTTATTAATTGCGTAACGTCAAGAGTGCCGAAAGTCAGGTGACTTTACGTAAACAGCATGAAGCGTTTTTGTTTACTCATCAGTGTATAAAGACGTCACATTGTATTTAGAGCCATATACATTATTATTAATGTATAAAATGTAAATATGAAATGTACTCTTTGTAAAGGTTTGGGGCTGCAGCCTACAGGCGGTACAGTAGCGGCGCTGCGTATCCTAACGAGTCCCTAAGTACGCCCCTGCCCGGCGTTCCCAAGCCGGTGTTTGCGTCTGTGGACGGCAATGAAAAATACGAGACTAAGATAACGACCCTGGAAAACGGGCTGAAGGTTGCGTCGCAGAACAAGTTTGGTCAATTCTGCACAGTTGGGAGTGAGTGACGCGTCTCATAATTCTAACGTTTTTTGAGCTGTATTCTGAGCGGATGTGTAAACATTTTTTTTCGAACACAATTTTTTGTCATAACATTGTGTATTCCATTGTCTTCGACAATTTTTTTTTTTTTTTTGAGAATCATAGTTAAAGTATTTTTGCATCTTCATTTCCAGTTTTGATAAATTCAGGATCTAGACATGAGGCAAAGTACCCTAGTGGAATTGCACACTTTTTGGAGAAACTTGCATTTTCAGTAAGTGGCTTTCTTTTGCTTGTGAATGTTAGCCGTGATCAGTAGTTATTGTATTGTGTCACATAATTGGGGCTGATAACCTGATCCTGCATGTGGGAAATGTAAGCAGCCACACTTGGCCCTTGTCTGGCTGCCATTGTGTGGTTTGTGACATTCCCTCTGTAGTCCACAGCCCAGTATGGGAGCAAAGATGAAATTCTCCTCACACTTGAGAAACATGGAGGAATCTGCGACTGCCAGACGTCCAGGTACTTTTCCCACGTCAGCCCAACTGCATTTGTTCAGTTACCCCGCCGTATGCCTGTTGAGCATGTTTCGGTTTGCTTGCAGAGACACCACCATGTATGCGGTCTCTGCCGAAGTCAAGGGCCTGGACACAGTGGTCAGCCTGCTGTCGGACGTTGTGCTGCAGCCCCGCCTCTTGGGTAGGGCCGCATGTCGTGGAAACCGGCTGATGGGTGTGGACGCTTTTCTTGCACATGCCAATTCTTCCTATGTGACGCTGCAGATGAGGAGATGGAGATGAGCCGAATGGCCGTGCGCTTTGAGCTGGAAGATCTCAACATGAGGCCAGACCCTGAGCCCCTGCTGACAGAAATGATCCACGCGGTAAGCAAAGGCTGCCGCTCCCAGGCTGCCTTCAGGCTTAACAAGAACATCACACCAGTTGGCTTAGGAATGGTGTAATCATAGCTGAGACAGCCTAGCCCATTTTAAATCATGGTTTGTGTGGTTATTTTGTTTCTAGGCCGCTTATCGAGGGAATACAGTGGGTCTGCCACGATTCTGCCCGGTGGAGAACTTGGACAAGATCGACCAGACGCTGTTGCATGGCTACCTGCGCACTTACTATTGCCCGGAGCGCATGGTGCTGGCAGGCGTGGGCATTGATCACGAGCAGCTGGTCGCATGTGCCAGGAAGTACCTGCTAGGAGTGTCACCTGTGTGGGGAGCGAGCACGCCAGGCAATGTGGACCGCTCTGTGGCGCAGTACACGGGTGGCATTGTAAAGGTGGGTGCAGTGCCTTATAAAGTCACCCACTCTGTTGTTGTAGCCGTACTAAGTTTGGGCGCACTAAGCAGTTAATGTTACCATTTCTATTACACCCCACTTCTGCTGACCGATGTGTTTTTGTCACTATTTGTCTTTTTTTTTTATATATCTTTTTCAGGTAGAGAAGGACATGTCGGACGTAAGCCTGGGTCCCACCCCCATCCCGGAGCTGACGCACATCATGATTGGCCTTGAGACCTGCTCGTTCCTGGTGAGCCGCACGTGTTCTGTGCTCCCGTGGTTCCTCTTCAGATGAGTTGAACTGTGCTGAGCTTCCCGTGTGTTTTTGTAGGAGGACGACTTTGTTCCCTTCGCTGTCCTCAACATGATGATGGGAGGAGGTGGGTCCTTCTCAGCAGGGGGGCCAGGGAAGGGCATGTTTACTCGCCTCTACCTCAACGTGCTCAACAGGTAGCGCAGCACCTCCTGCTGTAATTACAAACCAGTGCTCTGAGGTTGGATACTCATGGAAAACTCCATCATAGCTAAAGTGATGATACTCAGCAAACTGTACTAACACAAAGACAAGCTTCACTGTAATATTTTAATGGTGCCTTAGTAAACTGTCACAGCGTTCTTGAGACGGAGACAATATGAATGTATGAATAAACTGTGGACATGGGGGTGGTGCTGTGTTGTGGCTTGCAGACACCACTGGATGTACAACGCTACTTCATACCATCACAGCTACGAGGACAGTGGCCTGCTCTGCATCCATGCCAGTGCGGACCCCAGGCAGGTGCGTTCTAGGGTGGGACAGCGCCAGGACAATGTGGGTAGACAGCTGGTTCACACTTACGGATATTCCATCAAACTGATTTAGTAATGCAGAATGTAGATTTATAAGTAATGATGAAAATTAAACATTTTATTGCTCATTTTACTGCTGTCAGAAGTTTAGTATGTACAGGTATAAGAATATATACAAGTCTTCATAGTTCTCACCAGTGGAAATACACGTTCTTCTCCCTGCTTTCTGACCTTAGGTACGAGAGATGGTGGAGATCATAACAAGAGAGTTCATCCAAATGTCCAGTGTGGCAGGAGAGGTAAGGTCAGAGGTGCAGGTGTGAGGATTGGGTCTTGGAGTGGGCGGTCCCTGTGGGACTGGGAGGTGCCTGACACATGTGGCACTGCATCCAGATGGAGCTGGAGCGGGCCAAAACGCAGCTGAAGTCCATGCTCATGATGAATTTGGAGTCGCGGCCTGTCATCTTTGAGGACGTAGGTCGACAGGTGCTCGCCACGGGCCACAGGAAACTGCCCCATGAACTCTGCCAGCTCATCAGTAAGTCACATGACCTTCTGTGACTGCCATTCACATGATGTCATTAACCTCTTTTACAATGTATATAATTTAAAAGGTTAGTAATCTAGTTTAAAGTGAAATTGGTCTAGTCTGGTGTGTTAAATGTCCTCTCCTGTTTTATTGTCAGATTCTTAAAATGCTTACTATTTGCAAAAATGAAAATATACATAGTTTAAAATTTGCAAAACATGATGTCCTACACCGAACTTTGGGATATTTTAATTTATCAAATGTGCCACTAGGTGGCAATAGCAAAATCAACATCTTGTAATTTGGACAATATTCTGTACAGATAAATGTTTTGTCAAAGTGGTTTTTATTGTCATTTCAGCCATGTACAGTGAGTATAGTACACAGTGAAACTAAATAACGTTCCTCTAGAACCCTGGTGCTACATATAACAACATATAGCTGCACGAAATACACATATCTACAGTTAACTAAAAAGAGACCCTAATTACATAAAGTGCACGAGTGCAAATGATGTGCAAACAGTGCAAATACACGCCATAGGACAAAACGTACGAGATATTTGTTTACATGTTGTTAGTAAAGCATCAGTCGTATTTTAAGTAATTTAGTAAGAAAGCTTGTTTGATTTAATAATAATTGACGTAGTTGTGTGTCTCCAGTCAAGCATTTAACATCCAAAGGAGAAAAGAGGAACAGCAGAGAACAGTGGCCTATGGGTCATGTGATGGTTGTGTTATGGGTCATCTGTTGTGTTAAAATGTGCTTTATAAAAAAATAAAATGGTGATGGTTGACCTCTGCCCCTCTGTGGCCATGACAGGTGGCGTTACGGCCGATGACATGAAGCGCGTTACGGCACGCATGCTGCGGAGCAAGCCAGCGGTGGTCGCACTCGGGGACCTCACAGAGATGCCGTCCTACGAGCACATCCAGGCCGCGCTTTCCAGCAAAGATGGCCGCCTGCCACGCTCTTACCGCCTGTTCCGATAGGGCCATGGGACGGGTGTGGGTTGGGGAGGGGGGAGCACGGGAACACTGCCCGGACCCGACTGCAAAGTGCACTGCAGGTGCTAATAGTTTGAAACAAGGTGTGTAGCAGTGCAGTCAGCTCAGCAGAAGAAGATAGTGAGAACTCCAGCTAGCAGTCTGGAGAAGTAAATCAGGAATCACCCAAACCCTGTGGATTCACAGGTTTCTCTTGTGTACTAATAGGTCAATGAACATGACCCTCAGAGCAGCACCTGACAGACATGTTCACAGTAGGCGTGTCCTTGTAGTGCTGCAGACAGGTGCATGAAATCACTTTTTTTTTTTTTTAAATCTTATTTGCCTGCCCCCCCCCCCCCCCATGTATTGCATGACAGACAAGCTAAGGTTTAGCCCTCTCTTCAAGTTTCTCATAAATCAAGCTTTTGATCTGGCACTGGCAATTTTTTTTATCTCACTTGTACATGGACAAACAGAATACAAGTGAAGATCAAAGGAGATGTTTTTAAACTTTTTTTTTTTTGTGTGTTCCAAGGAAGAAAGTGCAACATGTATCCCAGCTGCAAAAGCTTGAATATTGCGGCAGTAAGTTTTCTGCCATGCCCCTAACCTGGCTGATTGTGATTGGCTGCAGTGCTGTGACACCCCCCCCCCCGGCATCCCCACCCCTTTTTTCTTTTGTCCAATTCATTCGTTCATTCAAGTACACAGAATACGCAGACCCCTGGATGTACATTTATCTGCCATTTGCAATGGTTGGAAGTCTTACAATGAAATGCTGCCATTAGTTGGTGTGACAGCAGCATTGTTAGATGCTGTGATTGAGAAGAGCCCAGAATCTTGTGATGTCACTTCCTACCAGTTTCTACCGTTCAGACATTCGTGTTCCTTAAGAGCTAGCAGGATGAGTTATAGACCCAGGAGGGCATAATAAATGTGCAGGTACCCGTTTGCTGTGCTCAGGCTCAGTTTGGCATTTGTTTGTAGATTTGGTGGAATTTGTCAGTGGCTCTTACTTTCTGAAATATTGTTAAAATTTTCAAAAAGCAAGTGCAGATGAACTGAAGCTGTGCTTTGGTAATTGTTATTTTCCCACTACTTGCTTGGTATATATTTCCAAATCCAAATGAAAGATGTTGCACGCATTTCAAATTTTTTTTTTAATTTTTTTATTATTATTATTATTTTTTTTTTTTTGTGTGTGTGTGTTTGCACACTTTGTATGCACCCCTGGTTATACATGTCCACACGTGTATAGTTTCTTTCTTTTTTTCCCCTGGTAATATTTAATGCTGACACAATAGGTTTAGTGTGTGTTTGTATTAAAACTGTATGTTATGTGTGTTGTGAATGCTGTAGCTGTTCTTTCTTTCTGTGGAGGACTACAAGCACAGCTCTTTCATGCAGCCTAAGTTAATGTAAATGGGTTTTCGACTTACTGAATGTAGTGTGGTTTTCTGTGATTGTATATGACACATTTAGGAAAGTCAGGGTCCTTCTTCATTCTCCTGTTTCATGTCGCTGCAAAAGAAAAGAGTTTGCTCACATTTATATTAATTAGGCTATATTTTTAAACCAGGTTCACCTACAATAAAATATCCTCAGAAGCTAGAGTGAATCTCAGCAGCTCTCTGCTGCCTGTCCATGTGTCATCTCTTATTAATATGCAACTGAGCAACAATATAGTTGGTAATCAATGGTTGTTTTAATTAGTATTGCAGGTCGGTGAATTACTGTTTTTTGCCAATTTTCTGTCTGCTGTAAACTTGTTTTCAAACTTTAAATTGGTGAAAAAATAATGTTTCATGCATAGTTCAGCAGGATCTGACATAGATGGTTCTGGTGGGAAGATATACAGGCTGAAGGTAGTTTCTGAAGGTACAAGCATTAAGCTCATACACAGTACGATATACATTGTGCTGTAGTAGAAAACCCACAGGGCACATATGCAGTGGTGTTCAGGAGAAATACCAAACGATGGCAGGGAGCTGGTCTTTACCAGTCCACAGACAGAACTTATCATAAAACCATGTCCACAGTTTTTCACATTGTGACATTTTGGATATGCATCCCTCCACCATGCTGCCTGTCATGTAATGGGCACTTTGCCCGGGTTGGGCTTTGTGTTCAGGAGATGGTGCAGGCCCTACTGTCTGTGCTGAACTTCATTGCTTATCTCCTTTTAAACTCCTAGTTGATTATTCTTCTAATTCCCTCCAAATGCAAGTCTCTAACTCCCAGATGAAGCTGCCACACACACACACACACACACACTGTCTCTTCAAGTCGTGTACTAGGCCTCTCTCTAATGCACTTTCACCCATTACATTTGTGGGACCAGCTCAGGACGTGATGTTTTGATGGCTGAGCAGCAGGTGGTGCTGACTGGCTGTCTGTCTATCACCTGTCTTGCTTTGGTATAAGATATTCATTTAGCACACAGGGGAGATGGCAGGATGTAGCAGACACCAATAGGGTGGTGAAAATTAGGAACACCAGGTCACATACGCTAACTGCGGTCGTACTGTGTGTGTTAGACTGTGAAGGTGAAAACTGAAATGCAGTTTTCAATTATGATGTGCGTGTGGTGCTGAAGGCCAGCGGCGCATAGCAAAGGTCAGAGTTAAGACACTTTATGCGTTACCTCTCTAGCCGGAGTTACTTCTGAACCGGTGCTTAAAACAGGCCTTTTGTGGTTATGTCCAAGCAATATGCTTACATGTATTCTGTACTGTGACACAGTTACACATGTATCTTTCTAAACAAACAGTGAGTAGGAAATGTGATCCCATATTTTTAAGATTTAAATTAACTGATTTTTATTTTTAATGTCTGTGTCAGTTCCCTCCTGATTAGTATGGTATTGTGTCAGCCCTTTGCAGACTGGGCTGGTGTACTGGACCAGCTCCTTTCACTGATCGTGTGGTGATCTGCCTTCTTTGCTGATTTCATTTCCCTGAGATCAAAACATTAAATGGGAAGGAATATAAAATTTGCTGAATTCCTTTCAGAGTGGTATAACTATCCGTCCTTTGCGAGTTAAAGCGCGTGATAAGAGCTGACTACAGTCCATTAGTATTGTGTTTTCCTTTTCACATCGTGAAAGTATTGGCTCCTGCAGTACCGTTGTTGTACCGCTAGAGGGTAGCATGGAACAGCAGAATTCTATAATCAAAGGAGTAATACCGTAATTCGATTACTTTAAAAGTAGTCTTGTCAGTGTTAAAAAAAAACAAAAAATAATATACGTAATAAAACATTGAATGAAACGTTAAAGCTGTATAAATATGTTTGTGAATTACTGGTTGAAATCCACGGTGTTTTATTGACTGAAACACTGAACATATAGATTTAGTCACTTCCAAGTTTACTTTCCGTTGTCGATAGGTTTTATAGGTGAGCTGTAATTGAGAGGCTGTTTTGTCGATTTCCTGCTAACGAACACTTTGCATGTCTGCATCATTCCTTTGAACACTTTTTTGCGTGTTTTGAAAAAGAATGAAACCGCGCGGGAGGGGCGGGGGTGTTTGCGTGGTCAGTGACAGCCATGTGTGGCGGTGTGTGTCAATGGTTTGTTGAACCAGCTGCTTTTTTAAAAGTGAATCTAAATTTTGTGAAAATGCTGCATGTACTGCTGGCCAGTAGTAGTGGTAGTTAGTAATTAGTAGTATCAGTAGTACTAGTGTTGCGACGTTTTGAGTGTTTTGCGTGCGTTGTTCCTACGTACATTCTGCACAGCACGCCATTTAAGTTTGAATTAACCTTTTGAGGGTTTTCGAAAGCCAAATGTTCGGTGCCATGAAACATCGTACCGACAGTGACTGGAGTTGTGTAAATTATATGCACTTAAAGCAATCTGACATCCTCAAACGATTGGCGGCATGAAATACAATAACGGTGTTGGTGATTGACTGCAACAGTACTGTGAAAATGCGATCTTCCTTACACAATTTTTTTCTGTTAGTTTCTGACATATGTTAGAATATTAGTAATTAATGCCGTGCTGGTGATACTGATAATACATCACATACGTATCCCTGTTTTTCTAAAGCGTGTACAGCGTTAAAAATTAGAAGGGCTTAAGTTTGGTTTTTATATCCTGCGTCTTTGGATAATATATAGTATGAAAAAAATATTGTTTTGCCTACAGTTAATTTGCATATCTCTGTCATTTTGTTTTTTTTTTGGGGGGGGGGGGTTAATCTGGCACATAATTTCTGTACTAATTGTAATACTCCCCCCAGTGGTTGTCTCTAGGGTGTGTCGCAGCTGTTACATTTTCACTTTAAATGTGTAAACTCTGTGCTTTTCTATTACCTGTACAACTTTGCATTACGTGACAAGGGTCTTTTGACAGCTACATTGTCATCCGCCATGCTCCATACAGCGTGCTCCACGCACACATATGTAACACTCAAACCACACACATCATGCAAGTGCTACTCAACACAGCATGTATACTTTATGCACTTTTCACAATGCATGGTGCTCTATGTGCATGAATACATGGAAATGCATATACACAGGACATGCACCAAGCACCATACTCAAAGTTTGCACAGCACGTAATAATTTTTCTCTACACGTGAATCCTCACTGGCTGTATCTCGCATGCCTGACATGGTAATTATTATTTTTTTATAACTGCTAGTGGACTGGATCCAAACTTGCGACCTTGTTCCCTGCACTGAAGATTAGCCCTCTGAACTAAAGACCTGAGTCCCTCTCTTTGGGGACTAATCAGACTCCTGTCCTGACTCCTGGGGGATTCTCACCATAGAGTTTCACACTCCACTAGATACATTTCAGTTTTCCTTTGTAGAGGTAATGTGTGTCTCTGTCTTCAGTACCTGCATCACCTGAAGCACCTGCATGCTTCAGTACCTGTAGCTTACCTGATAATGATTTCATGCAACTGTACAGTTTACATGGAACTTTTTTGTTAACAATAACACCTGACATACCTTCTGGCTGTGACTGATGAGGTCATAAATGGAACACTGGTATTTCTTGGGCAGGTGGCGTATGGCAGGTGGATAAATGCTGCAGGTTTAAATACATCACCTAGGTGACATTGAGAGTATCAATGCATTTTATACTGTTGGTCCATTTCCTTACTACACAAAGGTTATAACAAACGTCAACAGCGAGTGTTTTATATTTCATGAATACAAAGCACAGTTTACACGCGTGGAGATTGTTTTCTCTCCCACTTGCATGAGCGTATGAGAATGTTTGAGAGGTACTAGAATACTGACGGTGATTTGTTTATATTGCATCATGTTTTTTACTATTTTAGGTTTCCGAAGTCTGAAGCTGGCAGAAGAAACAGAGATGAGAGAAAAAAGAATTTTAAAAAATTGAAAAGAAATTTGTATATAGTATAGTATAGGCAGGCGTCTAATGTAAACTTGAGGTGACAAAATAACAAGTCTGTGTTTTAAGGAAGAGGTGCACTGTAATACAAATGAGCTAGAACAGAAGTGAAACTATGAAATACATATGACTTTAAATTCAAACATAAAACAGTAAGCACAAACCATAATGTACAAGTAAAAAACAGACAAAACCATTACAAGTGGACAGGTAGGGGAAGAGGACAGAGAGAGTAAGGACAGATGTGGAGTGAAGACAAATAGGGAGAGAGGACAGACAGGAAGAGTGGATAGACTGAGAGTGGACAGAAGGAGAGTGAGGACAGATTAAGAGGAGACAAACATACAGAGAGAGAACAGATTGGGAGGGAGGACAGACTGAGGATATTATTACAGACTAAAGGCTGAATTTTCACAAATAAACATGGAGGTGGAATAAAGTTACAAGCAAAGGCAGTAAGAATAGGCAGGTGAAGTGAGGACAGAGTGATTGGACTTACGATGGGGGGAATCTGTGTCGAAACCGAGACCTGCTGCAGGCTGGGACAGGCAGAGACGTTTAGGCAGCCCCCATCGGTGGACCCGGCAGCCCCTCCTCTGCCACTTGCCAACACCTCCTTCCCTGTGGTTGGGACAGGGCCGCTGTTCCAGCCTGCCTCGTGGCCCCGGGGACTGAGACTGCCTGCGCTAATTCTGCTGGTTTCGGGCAACGTGCTGAAGCAGGTCCGAGGAATGGCCTGGCTTGGCAAGGGAAAGGAGCGTTAGACGCCGAGCTGCTCAGCTCACACAGAGCTCTCGACTGAGTATCGATGCCGCCTCCATCCATCATCGCTGTGGGTTTCGTTTGCCTCTGCTGTTGCACACCTTGACAAAGGTCAAAAGAGGCAGCTGACAGTAACACGAGTATCTGGCTCCACTTAGTCTGAGTTACACAGTTTCTGTGTGGGTGTCTCCATAACATTTTACAAAGCCGACTTACAAAGGTGCTGGGGTTTAATCAACGGATCTTATAATTGTATATATTCTTCTATAATTGTGCTGTGACGGTATGTACTCTGGATGAGCATTACTCAGGCAGGTTATTCAGACAGCCAATTCCTATCTTATTTACACCATGCAAACTAAGGATGCTGGGCAAAATAACATGCCACAGCTTTGTGTGGAGGGGCCTCTTATTACTGCCATCAGAACACAGCACAAATCAGTCAACTGTACCCATATTAGCATGTACCGCCATTGTAGTGTTTTGTAGTTCACAAAGTCAGAAATAATTGTAACTGTCAATAGCAGCCCAGGCACACCTAATTTCCAGTCTTATTTCTTTAAAAGTTGCTGGCTACTTGTTAAAGAACAACTCTGCAGGGATGCAACACTGGTTCTGTATCTTCAGCAGGTTCTAGTCCAGCCTCTAGGCTTGTGCAGTTTCCCATGGAGGGGAATTTCGGAGAGGGGGAGCTCAGCACGTGCCGGCATGCTGGGCCTGACACGCACAACCCTGGTGTGAAACAGGAAAAGGGGAAAAGGTGGCCACAGGGGTGGTGGTGGGGGGGGGGGGCTCCTCATTAAGCACTGGCATTGTGCACAGCTGAGCGAGCGAGAGTGAGCGAGTGGAAATCGATATGCTGATTTTTGAGATGGAGCCTAACGAGGATCAGAAACATCTTAATAAAGAATCCTAATCCTGATTTAATCCTTCATTACGGCCGCAGCTCCATTCACTGCGCCCGGCCCTGCAGCAGCCGGTTCCACCCCAGCCATTGTTTTGCCTCTCGTTGCTGGCCGTGAGGATACGGGGATTCTGGGATTGGCGCTCTGCTCCCTTCCAGTTAGATTACATCTCCTCATTAGGCTTGCAGAGGAGATCTTCTCTCAACTCATAATAGTCCTTTTATATGCTGTTGAACTGTATCAGGCGATTAAATTTGAACGTGTAACATATGCTTAATAACCTCAAATCTTGGGGGAGCCCAAGTTCATTGTTGAGGTGCGTTAAGAAGGAACCAAACGTCAGGAGCTGAAGTGGAAAGACCCAAGAGCTGCTGACGAAGACAGTTGCACAACAGGCACTTATGGAAGGAAACCTAACAGCATTTAAATGCACAGGTTAGCCGATCATGTTTCAGGGGTCAGGAAGCAAACTGATGAGTATCTGAATTCAGATGAATACCATCCATATACATAAAATAACTTGTCAAGAAATACAGGAAGGTCTGAGCATTGAGCTCACTCTGGGCGGACGCCAGTCTGCCACAGAATGTTTCAGCTACCACCCAGAGGCCGTTTAAGGTCACCAGCTGACCTGAGCTTTTTCTCTCTGGGCCAAGTGAAATCTGACCCAGGCAAAATAAATGACATTGTAATGGCATTTAGCTTTATTTGGGGAATAGTGGACACTTGTTTTCTTGTCTGCACACTCTATTTAACTGACAAGGCTCGTGCAATTTGAGCATTATGCATTTTTTTACACGCCAACGCATCCGAGACTAAATACCTTTCCAGAAGGCACAAAAGCCAGACCTTCCCGGCCCCTGCAAATTGATCTGCAGTGTATGCTTATACTGAGGGAAAAAAAAACATGTGTGGTGTGAGGCTCATTTAAGAACCTTTTACCCACATGTCCAATAAGATTGCACGACAGTGCGATGCACACACATGTCCAATAAGATTGCACGACAGTGCGATGCACACACATGTCCAGTTCACACCGTACCAAGCTCCTCCTACAGGCAAACAGTCTAGATGCCTTCAGTGCCAGCATGCCCACACATCTCAGCTGGGACTGGAAATACTAGGCAACCCTGTCTGCGTCGCAACGTCCTGGTGCCGTGACCCGGCCCAGCGAAAGAGGGCACCGCTTACGTGTCGAATGGGCCAAGGAAAGTCCTATTCCTTAGTCACTTACAAAAGCAATTGACGTCTAAGGAAGCTAATTAGCCTCACGCAGACCACAAGTTTCATAAACAGCGTTGATTATCATCTGTTGTGCAAATGAGCAAGCGGAGGGCAAGAAGCAGCAAACACTGACGGGTCCCAGCGAGCGCCGGTGTTGTGTTTCACACATTAATTAGGAGGCTTACTCTCACTCATTGGTGTTTTACATGTGTCTGTATAATTAGCCTTCATACTCGTACAGAAACGTTCCTTATTGTAATCTTGCCTGAGGGCAAATGTGGTACAAAAAATATATATATTAAATAAATAAATATATATATATATATATATATATATATATATATATACACACAACATTAAAAATATTTGTTAGACATTTACAGTCTGTTTGGTTCAAGCTAGTTTGGCCCACACACATTGCAGCAAATGATTATACTGTAATTATGTGATCCATGTTGTATTGTATACATCCTGTAGATAATAATGAAAAATTACGTGAATGTGCTCTAATCATGAAAACATTGTATCTTTTTACATTTACAGTAATAAATTACAATGTTATCTTAATATGTTTAATGGGATGGTTATGTAAAATAATGGCAAATTGAAAAAAAAAGTTAGATAATGTATACTAAATAATTTTCCACTATTTGTATTCCCAGGTTGATAAGTAAAAACTTGTACAGCATGAGTTGTCTAATGGAAATAATTTCCTTTTGTTGTTTTTTTTTAAGGGGATGTATATGGACTATTGGGAAATCAGAAAGTGGCAAAAAAAAAAACCTTGAAATAAAAGTTAAAGCCTCCCAACCCAGAGGGGCAGAATTTAAACATGCCCAAACTGAACTGCTGTGCCAGAGCTCTTGCTGGGTGTTTCTGCATTCACGGCTCAGTGTTTGCGTGTGTTAATTACTCATAACCCTGATGTGGGTCGCATCCCTTCCTTAGCAGTAAACAAACCTGTGCTTTTTCCCAGAGCAGGTGTGGGGGTTCAGTGCACTTGTGGATGAGGTGGATGGGTCATGCATCCCAAAAGCTTGCAGGCGTATTCTCGCGCTACAATGTTTACAGTAATCACAGATGCCTCCAGTCTGCCAGGGTCTCCAAGAGCCTCTAGGACCAGCCTCAGCATAGCCATGTGAGAAGAATCACTGTTTGCCCTCCTGATTTCACACTGAGCTGAGACAAGGTAAATACAAATGTTCATGTAGTTTGAACACGACAGTTTTCTTGAGTGTGGACAATGTTTATTTCAGATGTTCTACTTTACATTGTTTGTTTTGCTTTGACATTCAGCCCGGAGCCACAATGTGGTTGTGTCAGGACAAACACTTCAGCAGTGTGATGTGGTAAAAGTGGAAACACAGCGTCAGTCAATGATAACCACACACCATCGCTGTCACACTCTCCTAATACATATCCTGTCTACCACCCTCACTCACTTTTCTGCCCCTCCTCTTCCACAACTCCTCTCTTGGCACCCTGTCATATGCCTTTTCTAAATCAACAAATATACAATGCAGCTCCTTTTGACCCTCTCTATACTTCTCCATCAACACTCAAAGCAGATATCACATCTGTGGTGTTGTTTTTTTTTTAGGAATGAAACCACATTGCTGTTCACAGATTATCACTACTCTTTCCCATAACTTCATGGTGTGGCTGATCTGCTTTTCACCTCTGTAGTTGCTGCAGCTCTACACATCTCCCTTATTCTTCAACATCAGTATCAGCACACGTCTGCTCCACCAGTACCCTTCTGTCCCACAGTACCGGTGGCGGTCGTTGGTAAACCAGGCCTTGGCCAATGCTACCCCTGCCTGAATGCAAATCTGAAATCCTGCTACGATGAAGCTGTTGGAACAAGCAGATGTCGAGGTGTGCTTGGCTTTTTTGCTCCTGGTGATGTAACTGTCAGAGGACTGAGGGACAGCTGTAAGAACATGTAGCCACAGAAGGCTGCATATTTACAGAGAAACGGGTGGAAGGACAGTTGATGCTGGAGAAGGACAGGCCGACCGTGCTGGGGATGCTGGCCACGTTGCCATGGCAGCAAAATAAACTCTGGCTGGGTTCGTGTGAGAGCAGCTGGCCGTGTGACTTTGTGCGGTGTGAGACCAGGCCATGGGGTACGGCGCCCTCTTTTTGTTCTCCCTCTTTCATTTGTTTCAGTGGGAGACCTTGAAAGAGAAACAACGGGGGACGTTCTGTGCTGTCCCAGACAGCTTTCCCAGGAAGGCAGAATAGACAGGCAGGTATAGAGTATGAAGGGGCAGGTTCTGCACTTCCCCTCAAAGACTAGCATTACTTTCTGCCACAGCTTGAAGGTCCATTATGTCCTAAACAAAGAAGAATGGGAATTGTTATACAAACTGTAGGACAGACACGGTGTGATTGCATTGGCTGAATTATCTGTGTCTAATGACAAAAACGGGACAAAGGATAAGTGGTAAAGATTAGCTCTCAATTTTGTTGACTCAACGCTACACCTTCACCGGTCTTTGGTCTCTGGAAGATAAAGTAAAACGTATAGAGTTTGATTATTAAAGGTGCCGCCATGTGTGAGGTGTTTCCTAATACAAGCCTACAAGCAAGAAATATAGGTAGGTTGTCATTACATTTGCAAGCACAAACTCCCCAAACATAATATGGAAAAGCGATTTCACAACGACTATTTTTACAGAAGCCACAGGTCCGTTCTGGAATACCCTCAGGCCTCTGTATGGTGCAGATGTTATAACGGTTTCCCACAACTCCAAACACTCCAACCAGGAGCATCAACGTGAACTCCGAGTTAATGTTTAGTGAAACAGTCAGTAGGCCATTCTTGAGAGATCATGGATCTATGCATGTCAGGGAGAAACAAAGTCAAAACTAAACCCCAGACTCCCAGTGTAAGCAAAGGGATCAAGGTCTTTCATAAGCTCCTGAGCAGAAAGCTGGCTAAACGGCTCTGTGTGCTTCGATTCGGCGCATTACTCATTTGACAGTGTGTGTATGTTATGTACATTACACGCAGTACACTTTCCACTCTGTAACGATGAGCCTGGACATGCCTCGGTGGAAGAAAGGATGTTTTAAGTTTGTGTCGACAGACGCTGGTCAACAGGAGTTCAAGTGCAATAAGAATGATTCCCAGTCTGAAGGGGGTTTCCATAAAAAGTACATTATCTCTTAACTCGTAAGCATGGTTTTAATTTGATCTGAATATAGAATGAGGAAGACATTCAGGAATGCAACGCTGTAACTGACAACCAGATTACCAGTGCAGAACTGAACCAATACAAACTTTTTTTTTACTTGGGGTGGTAAGTAATGGAAGCATGCTTAGCGGTTGGGGGGGTAAAATATCTCCAAAAAAAAAATCTAAAAATCAGCCCACAGAATTATCATCATTATATATCATTAGAAAGATCTGTTGGCCGTATCCTGTTCTTATGTCTTCATGTTCCTAATATATGCATTGACCTTTTCAGTACATAGATTCAAAAAGATTAAACCAGGTGATGATGTTCGGCTCTTTGGAATGCAGCGTTTTTCATGAAGGTAACAGAGAAGAGGAGGCCACAATAGGAGAAGAGCTCCATAAGTGTACAGTCTTACCCAGCATTCTGTACAAGCTTGTCTAGGCAGCCACATCCTGGTATGTTCTCCTGAGGAGCAGCTCTATGTATCAAAAGCTGCCAGTGCCTATAAAATGTTAATAGAACATTTTTCCCCCATAGATGAATTGCGTGGTGCTGACTAATTTTTTTTCTGTCATCTTATCTGGTTGGGGGATAAAGAGAGAAATGGCACAACAGTCAGATCCGGCGTAAATGGTGGGAAACGCGTCTCCTCGACTCCGCTGAGACTCCTCTGTTTACTGGGATGCGGGGTGGGGGAGGAGGGCACACCAAAGTCAGCAGGTCAGTCCTGGAAAGTCAAACACCTGATGATGTTTAATAAAACCGTGCTGCTGGCCTTTCTGAAGGGTGGTCTGTCTGATCCTCCCAGTGGTTTACATGCCATTTGTGATAGGAGGATAAAGTGCCTGAAGGGCAGGGGGTGGTGAGGGGGGGGGGG
>JABJVR010002055.1:0-18058 GCA_025773905.1 Chitala chitala
TTTATTTGTTATTTTTTTTTTTTTTATTTTTTGTTTTTTTTTTGCACAAAAAAAAATAAAAAAAAAAAAAAAAAAAAAAAAAAAAAAAAAAAAAAAAAAAAAAAAAAAAAAAAAATCACCTTTGTAAAACTACCACACTAAACAAAATGAAGGACATACAATCCGCAGAAACGACTGCGCTGCACTGAGTGATCTCATTGTAAAACGTAACCCACTGGTGCTACTTTAATCACCTGTAACCTGCTGACGGCCACCAGTTAGTGAAGGATGGCACACCACAATCCATTCAGTGCCATGGAGTCAACTGGGGCCACGGCCAGATATGGTTAACAAAACAAACACATAAACCCGCATAACACGAGGATAAAGTGAAAAGGTAGCTCAGACACTTTTGAGAAAGTTCAGTGAAATCTAGCACCTGCTTATACTCCGCTGTTATTTTTGGGCTATTGTTTAACCAACTCAGTGCAAGCACTTCGTAGACCAGCTTCATAGCGCAATTCCTACATACAGCATCTGTACTAGCACTTCAGAATAAAAATCAGGACTACATCCTGAGCAATGCTGACCATATGTACACAGCAGGTGCAGCGTACTCATTATCAGAACAGTTGTGGTTGCTGCCAAGGTGTTACTGTGACTACTGTCTATTTTCATTGAATTCAGCCGCTAGAATTATTAGCAGAATCAGAAAAGTACAACCACCTAAGTTCCGGTCTGTCCTCACTCTACTGGCTTCCTGTTAAACATATGAGAAATTTCAAGGTTCCTTTAACAGCAAAAGTTCTATAAAAGACCAAACACCTTTATATTCATTCATTCATTCATTCATTCATTCATTCATCCATCTTCTATGCTGCTTATTCCTGGTAGGGTCACGGGGAAGCCTGGAGCCCATCCAGAACACATAGGGCACAGGGCAGGGGACACCCAGGGCAGGGTGCCAACCCACCACAGGGCGCGCACACACACACTACAGGCAATTTGGATGCACCAATCAACCTTACCTGCATGTCTTTGGACTGTGGGAGGAAAAAAAGCCCAAAGTTGACTGGCTGCCCAGCCCCTCCTGGGCATGCTAACATTACAGAATGTAGTGGTACTTATTGAGACTTTGATTGTTAGTAGCACTATGATATAAATAACACAATTTAATCCTCCTTTGTTCCTGGTGTTGAAGCAACTCTCAATCGCCTTTGGTGTCCCTCAGGTGAAGCTTCATCCAAGGGGATACATTATGAATCAGCAGCGCTAAAAAGGCATCCTGCTCAGATGGCGCACCGGGTACACACATGCACAAGGAGAGAATTTAGAGAGGGATTAGCAAGTAATACAAACAAATACGAACTATCAACCCCATTGCAAAATGTTAGTTATATTGGCATGGACAGCATGCGCCAGCAGTAATTACCATGAGCTACGGAGGCTGTTGTGGGAAGGCTAAATCAAAAAAGTAGGTCTTCAGTCAGGATTTAAAGACTGAGACAGATTCGGCATCCCGTATGTATCCAGGCAGACTATTTCATAGACTATGGGCTCTGTAACTAAAGTGTTATTCAGCTCTGACAGATATACTGGTGCCTTGCCTTTAAGTGCCTTATATGTTAAGAGAATTTTGAAAATATATCTTTACATGTAATGAAGTTGATTATTACATACACTCCAAATCATTCCTTATCTCTATATCCTACCTCTCTGGTTTAGCCTTCCTGCACCACACATTACAGCAGACTGGAATTAACGCTGCTGCTCTGTGTGTTCCGTGTTCTGTGACTGCCAGCATTCCTCTTTATTTTGTACTAACCACTAGGCACCAAAAGGTTTCATGGTAAACCATGGTAAAATTAACAAGGGTTACTATTATGGTTTCAAATGTTAATTACCATGAAAACCATACTTGATTACTGCATTTTGAAACACTTTAAAAACTCCACAGCCAAGGGTTAAATACTGTCCAGTATCAAAGTTAGCAACAGCAATGCGGGTTTGTTTTGCGTCTGAAAATATGGCGGGAGGTCAAGATACTACAATAATACTGATAACCATGTTAACTCTGGTCACTATAATGTGAAATTTGCACACCGTTTCCTCGGTACTAACCACTTTATGCCATTCTTTTCACTTTCCCATGTCTACGTAGTGCCTACTCGGGCACTATACGATCAGGACACCATGTCGGGTCACTGATACCAAGTGCACTCTTGGGCCCTCACCCCATGAAAAGCCAGATGATGGACATGGATAACAGCATCACCCTAAAAGTCCCATTCTGGAACTTCATACTGACATTCAGATTTAGACATTCCTTGTGTAAATTCTGTATTCTACAATGTCAGCATGCTCAGGGAAGTTGGGCAGCCAGTTCACCTTGGACCTCCAGAGTTTCCCCCCACCCCCCTCCAGACCATGGAGTTTTTGTTCCTCTCCTCTGGATTTAGTCTACCCTAATAACTGCTTTTGTTTAAGAACTCATTTGTTCCTGTAAAGCACTTTGACACATTGGTTGTAAAAGGCTGTATAAAAAACAAACTGAAGTGAATATATGCTGTGATTGGTCAATTATTTGTGTAGCAGTGTTTCTTTAGATCAAATACAGTGATACCTGGTGAAAGCTGATGCACAGGAGGTAAAACATGGTGGATTAGCAAACCATGCAGGAGGGTTATAACTGAAAGTGTCAAGAATGTCTCCCGATATGCAGATTTTCTATTACATTTTGCTGGATGCCACAAAGTTGGGTGATGAAATGAAAAGAAAAAAAAATTGTGACCATTCCCACGTTGATTTTTGACTTTGCATCACAAACGTGTACTCTTTTCCCCACTCAATCTCCATATGCACTACCAGAGTGGGACTAGAGCTAAATGGGAACACGGTAAACTTCAGGCATGTTTAACACAAACCGATAAACCATGCTGGTGAGAAGAGCTGAGCACAGCACAACATGTCTCCTGAGAATGATTATGGATATGCATCTCACTCCAACCTCAACTGGAACAAATGAGCCAGAACAGACATAGCCTGAAGCTACAGAGAGCAGGATTTAGCTGTACAACTGTACTAAAGACTATGTCTCTGGTGTCTCCATCACAGCTCCAACTTTCCTCTCCAGTTAACACTTGGTGCTATAAAAAAAGGCAAAACAATCTAGGAGGGAAGGGAATCAGTTCATAGCCAAGTATGTGGGTCACATATGAGGAATCTGATCTCTGCATTTAACCCATCCCCCTGGGGGGAGCAGTGGGCAGCCATTTTTTCAGCAAACAGGTAGTTAGCATTTGAGTGTCTTGCTGAGGGACACACCTGGAGACTAGGCTTGGATTAGAACCAGAAGACATCCACATCCCAGCTGGATATTCTACCCATCGAGCCACCATGATGCATGCAACATTTTCAGAGAGAATGCAATGCAACTGTAAGACAGCCAAGTCTATACACACACAGTCAAATGTGTACTATTAGTCAAACCTAACTCCTATAGGCCAATATTTCTCACTACTTACTTCAGGAGAGCCATATTGGCTGGAAGGGGAAAAAAAAAACCCCCTACAGAAAAGCCAAAGACCAATCACTGCCAATATTCAGCATGCCACAGGAGCTGCCAATAACATTTCAGCAGGTCGTGAGCCACGCAAGCAGAGATGCTGCTGTAGGCATTACTAAACATAATATACACTATATATAAAAAAAAAAAAAAAAAAAAAAGAGATCAAATCACGGCTGCAATTTTTCTAAAGCAATCCCTGGACAGCAAAGCCAATGGCTTTCAACAATATACTGAAGTTGTGGCACTAATATCACTGAGTGAATAACCTGCATACTATTTTTAGATGAAGGGTACAAACACCATGTTCCCTAATGCCATTAACACTAGCAGCTTCCAATGTGTTCAAAGTGTAGTCAGAAGTGCATTTCAGATTTCTTCCAATAGAAACACACACATAAGCTGGCTCTATAGTTGCAATGCTAAAGTCAGAACAAAGCAAGGACAGACTTTTATTAAAAAACTAATAAAAAAATAATGAAAAAACATAGCTCTCTTTCGCTCTGACTGACAGTACGCTAACTAGAAGATACAACAGGTAACTGTAAGGTCTACCTTGTAATTTTTCCCCTTTATTGGAGTTGACTGGAAACAAAATGGGGTGTTATTCTATGTTATTTCTGTTATTCCCCAAAAGGAGTGTTAATATTTTACATTAATAATTACAAAGGCCTCAAGCATTTATACCCCATAAGAGCACAGAGAAACTTAACTGTTATTTACTTTTTACCTCCTGTAATAATTCATTAAAACACAAAGCAATAAATCAGTGAAGAAGACTATACCAACCAGTTACTCTGAGAGTTGTCCAATGACATTTTGAAGTTCTTAAGCAAACACGGTACCAACATCCAACAGCCTTGGCAGAAATATGCACATAATCCTTACTAGTTTAAATAGTTTCACTAGTCCGATTCAGTTAACAGACATGAACAGAGTTATGCTTTTGTTCACCTGCAGGGAAAAGTGATTACCATTAAAAATATTCAGCCTTTATGCCTGGTGGGTGGATCATGGGGTCAAGAAAATTATTAAAAATTAAAAACTTGTAACTGACTGACAACCCATCATTTTGTTTCAGTAAAAAAAGGATGTAAAATTTAATAAGCACTCTTGTCTTTTTACAAGACAAAGCATGAATGGCAAGCAATGTTAAAAATAAGATGTCAGTGCTGAAAACACTTAATTACGCCTACGCATTGCATGTTGTACAGTAATTCTCATGGTTAACCATTTCACGATTCTTAACTTATGAATTGCATCATCCAACTATAAATATTAACCTTACAAAACAAAGCGGCTGGCTCGTCTAACATGAAGACTTAACCAGAAGCTGAATCTTCAATAAACATTAAAGTCATAGATTTTTAATGCTGCTTCAATTACCTAAGAAAACAAAAAGCAGAAATGTCAAGGGTCACACTTCATTCACAACTGATGAGAAATCAAATGCAGCTTTGATGTGTACTTTTACACTCCAGAAAAACTGATCTTTGACAAATGTAAACTACATTCATTTTCAGTACACTTACATGTATGGAATTCTAGATCCTTTGAAGGCAGATAAAGTGTATGCAATTAGTTTCATTTTCAGTGTGAAAAAATTTACTAGTGACCAAGTAAAAATGCTAGTTTTATCCTTCCGTTTACTTAAGTATAGTAATTCACTTTAAGTCAGACAGCGATTGGAAGGTGTTAGTTATGAATAGTCTATGTCCAATTAACAGTTTGATGTAATACAGAAACAACCCCATGTTTCTTCTCTTAATAACAGACTTGATTCTCAAGTGTTCTCAAGCTTATCTTGGTTTTTACATTGGAGAAAGAACGTCCAGTTGCTATAAAAACAGTTAACCTGTACAAAATCTGTTTGCTTTTTTATATGTTTCTACCCATTGATAATTATCATTAAAATTATAATTTATCCTGGCGAACATGATGGCTCTAAGTCAGGGGTGTCAAAGCACTGTGCTGCAGGTAATTGATTCTTATTGTCAAATAAACATTGACTTTTCTGTATGTGTCATTCCAGATAAGAGATGTTGCTTCTCTGCACTTAGTCCAACCCCTGGGGGAGCAGTGGGCAGCCACATGCAGCACCCGGGGGGCTAGCGCTGAGCGTCTTGCTCATGGACATCCCTGGGCTGAGATCTGAATTGGGAGATTTCCTCATTTAATTGTTCTACCCATCAAGCCACCAGGCCGCTAATTAATTTTTAAGAATAATTCGTCACTTAGCAGACGCTATTCTCCAAAGTGACGTACAACATTTCATATGCATGTTACAATGAGCTAGAGCAGGGTGTCTTGCTCAAGGACTCACCTGGTGACTGGGCTGGGATTCAAACCGGGAGATTTCTGCATCCCAGCCTGATGTTCTACCCATTAAGCCACCTGGCCACTAATAGTTTAGCGGCCTGGTGGCTTAATGGGTAGAAGAGGTTAATAGCTTTTAATAAGAGAATAAGAGTTTTAACAGCATGACAAAGACTTAGTGATGTTACTTTTTTAACAGTTATGGTATATCTTAAGTGATAATTAACAAGAAACAGATTAAAAAATTTAAGTCACTGCACCTGATGAAGCATTTTTTGTCTTTGGCACCTGCTTGTGCTGTTCATTAATTACAATTTGAATACAGTTAATGACTACTGGTTTGAATTAAACAATGCTAAATTATCCAGACATTATCTGCTCAGTTTCTGCAGTGTGATATACATTTTTGTTACAGACCTTAAAGCATAAGAGTCTCATTTTTAACTTTCTTCTTTATAACTATTTCTTTCTCTCAATTGATTAAGACAGCTATATATATAAATGATCAGGACGAATGAAGAGAACAAAAGATGTACTGGTAATTGATATTTAATTAAGGTAATGGTAAAATTCAAATGAAGTGGTTGGAAGAAAAACCTGCAGCCCCCCAGGACCGTGCTTTGACACCTCTGCTGAGTCTGTAGTTTTAGTTAAAACGTAAGCACCAATTACACCAAGCACAGACCAAGATATACGCAGCAGAGAGAGAAAAATGGGACAAGCAGACAATAAAATAACACAAACAGGTGGACACTAAAATGCAATTAACATTTCAATATGTGCTAGGTGGGACGGAGTAACATGTACAGACCTCAGCAAAGAAATGGCTCACACTGATGATTACAGCTGCACTCGAGAAAGTGTAGGTGCTAATTTGTGTGACAGTCCAGAAGTTATCATGTGGACTGCTTATTTTTGGTACCTGGTAGTCACTGTTCTGATAACCCTTCCAGATCCTGGGGGTTGATCAGATATTTAGTCAAGGTGGTGCAAGTCATGAGCTGCCTGTTCCTTCATAAAATGTTATATTTATAAATCCAATACATGCAAGCTTCTTTGTGCTGATAGTATTTTCAGCAGTGCACTCACTGGTTAGCTAGACGTGTCCTGCTGCACTCTTAACATGTGTGTGTTTAATCAGGCCTCAGTAAAACAGGGAATTTGCATTTCCCCCCACCCCTACATCCATGTCTGAAAATTAATCTGGCTATGCAGTTTGTTCATTTCATTATCCAGAAATAGCACATTCTTCAGTAATATTCATGGCATCACACACCTATAATTACACACAACACTCCCCTATTGTTTCCTGTGACTGGAGCCACAAGTTTTCATGTAAAATCATGTTTTACAGCACAACATTAACTGCACCCCCAAATGTGTTTCACTATCATACTATAGGTGAAAATGTCAAATTGCAGTTTACATGTAGCCACCTTTATGGAAAATAAAATAATGTTTGTTAAAGTCAAATAATTTTGTTTTACCTCAAAGACAACCAATACAAAGTTTAGAAACATTAGTGTAACTGCAACCCAACAGTTTCAACCATATCAATGGCGACTAATTAAGTAAGTTTAACTAACGATAAGGTGCCAACGTAGTCTGGTTTTGCCTGATTCCCATAATTATATATGCAAACATGTAAAAAAAAAAAAAAAAAAAACAAACAAACACACTGTAAACAAAAGCGTCACCTGACCACCTCCATACCGTGTCCACTGTGCGAGTCCATTCCTAACCACAACTGAAGTTACAAAGCAGCTACTGAAAAATAAGTTGTAATAATGAAACTAAAACTAAATGTTAACACGTACACATCCTTCGAACCACCTGCAATGTAATTAAGATATAAATTTTAATATTAAATGGATAATCGTTGTCCCTATACAAACCACACAACAGCGGCGATTTATACTGCATAACTGCATTTAACAATAACAACATTAATAACGCGACTCTGGCCTACCCACTCCTCACAATCTCCAGTCTGCTCCTGCAAGCACCTCACCTGGATGACCTCGTTGACTTCCCTGATGCACTCCACCATGTGCTGCAGTATCTGCTCCGCAGTTAGCACCTCAAAGCGATAGTCCTCTTCGTCGTGGCCGGCCTCCAGGCCGCCTTCCCCAGTCTCTCCGCCATCGTCCCGCTCGCCGCCGGCTACCACGGGGTCGGCCGGATCATCCTCCCCCAGCTGTAAGGTGTCGTCTTCGGGCTCCTCTGCGCTGTCTTCGCTGCACTCCTCCTCCTCGTCGTCGAATTCATAGTTATAACCCTCGTCTGAGTCCATCACCAAATATACGTAGGACTGCACTAAGAAACGTCAGCTGGAAGCGCCAAACTTGCAGCGCACCCAAAACAAAACGAGGCAAGATTAGATGTGCCCTACTTGAGCTGTGACGATACGAGCTTCGCTCTCTGAGATGAGACGCCAGAAGGGATGAGACAGGAACAGGAGCGAAGTCCTGCTGCTCAACGCCGTCCCGAGTCATAAAATAAACCGCCCGAGAGAGTCAGCGCTGGCCGAGCCCCAAATCACCCCCTACACACTATATAGTCCACCATACAGTGCGCTCGCCATTTGGTAGTGCAGTCCGAGTGTTGAGTGTATAACGCTAATGCAAAATATCCCACAATGCAACATTAAAAGCAGTGACCAACCGACGAGCTCTAACCTGGCGCTGTGTACCATGATGCATTGCGCTGGAAATGGCAGGAGCCGAGCGCGAAATGGAGCGATCACAGTTGTCATACCTGCCAATTAAAGTACTGTGTAGTGATGTCATCGATTTATAATACTATATTTTGCCAATAAAATTTGTTTTGTGTCAGTTTACTTGGGATTTATTTGCACAACTTATATTATTTTTTTTTCCGCGCAAAACTCGGATCTGTCTCAAGCCTGTTTACAGATAAACAGTACTACATGGAAATTATTTATTCTTCATATACACGCATGGTAGCTTTCAGTCGAAATGCCTCCTAATCTGAATGTGTACATGCCGGCTTTCGTGTTTTGTTTTACACCGCTATTCATTCGTGACGGTTTATTTATGCGAGAACAACGACGTAATCAACACGTTTCCGAGTGATGTGGTAGTGTGCCGATGTTACTCTGCACACGATATAGTTCATTCTTTATAATACTCTATATAATTGGTGCGGAGTGATTTCGTACACAGCTAATGTTTAACTGGTAGCACCCAGTGATTGTCACTCAAGTCTCCGTTATACTAACTGCAAACGACATCTGGTGTGCTGGTGCCGTTTTGACTTTAAAGTTTTTTTTTCCCCCTGCAAAATTTGGTTCTTTGTCCTGGAACCAAACGCACCAAGATGTCAACTAAGCATATAGTACTGGTAGACTGCATATCTATGTAAACTCAAATTGTGACAGTAGTTAGTATTAAAGAAATGACATTTTAAATAAAACTATTTTTTTAAGTTTTTTTTTTATTTTCTGATTTAACTGTACTTGCTATAACGATGCAGTTTACTTCTGGCAAGGCGGTCATTTCGCAGTGAGGCTATTTATTTCATCAAGTCAATTGAGTGATTACTATTTTAGAACACATGTATGATGATGTGCAAATGAGTGCGCTAACAACCGGGTGTCCAGTCACATGTTGCGCTGTGCTTTAAGTCCCTGTCATACGGCTGCTTTGTGTCAGGTACACGCACAGCTCTGTCCAGTTCAGCGTTGTGGTGCTACCTGTGTTAAACAGGTTCAGGTGCGCCTGAGCACCAGCTTCTCTTCGACTTTACCGAGCTCTCACACAAAAACTGAAGGTGAACATCCAGAAAAAAAAAATGTTTTTACACTGCCAAAGAAGAAAAAACTTTTTCGTTAATTTACTTTGGCTTTCACTGTTATTTTCAATGACTTTTCACGAGGTGTCCATAAGCGCAGACGTGTGGCCGATGCCGCAGAAGATATTTCAGTCCGCAGAGAGATACGGATTACAACCGCAGGGCTTCTCCTTCAGGTATGCCCAGGACTCGGCCGCGCAGGTGGGTTGCTCTGTCCTGGACGCAGCCTTCACAAGATACTTCAAATTAGTCTTCCCCGACTACACAGAAGGGGCAGGTAAACACACGTCGTAGACACAAAAAAGGTCTTATGCTTCAGTATATTGGTTTCAAATAGGTGGTTTCTGCACTAAAATCTGGACTATACTTAAATACTACACACCAAGTCAAATCTTGTAGAATGTGTACTGCTTTATGCATTTGATGGTCATTATATGTATGTCAAGCTGTTTTAATAGTATTTTAAAGGCAGTGCTCTGTTTTGCATGCGTTCGCCTGTCATGTCATAGCCTTACTAAAAAGGGAGTGGTTCTTTACAAATTCCCATTGTTTCGGCTATTGTTTTCAGTGCTTAAAAGCTTTTGTGGAACTGGACGTTGACTGTACGGCTACATTGTACAGGGAATTCTGCAACAGCATTACATAGGAGAGCTTTGTGATGTAAACAGGATTGGAAATGTGGTGTCAGTTTTTTCCTATTTTGTTTTTGCTAAAATGTTTGTCGACATCCATTGTCCTAAGGTCTGCAATAAAAATACATTAAATAATGTAGTAAACACAGAAAACAATAAACCTGTACTGTATATCGTAACTAGAGACGATCATTCTAAATAACGTAACGTGTATAGCAGTTTCCTAGTTAACTGACTATTCTTAGGCAAACAATGAAATTGTTGCGTGTGTCTACGTGTACAGGTTTATTACACTTACTGATAAGCCAATTAAAGCGTTTGTACGCAGAACAATGTGCGGATTTTTTTTAACCCGTTCACAGTTTTGGTGTAATTTGGTTTCTCTTCATACAGTAACTGAATGTCCGCATGAATTACTATCAGCACTATAATTTAACGCCTCTAGGGGTCGCTACACGCTCTTCATCCTCATTTGAAGCAATTTCATCCCGCTGGGTTTCGCACCGGTATCATTGCCACCCGCACACCAGACAGGATTAGCCCCCTGAACTCAAGTCTTTGGCTCAAGAATCCTGTAGTTAATATGCATTGCCTGGAGAGGCACCTACTACCTTTTATGTGCAGATTTAACATTTAGCAAAGGTTCTGAGGAGGAACTTGAATATGTATTCATTTTCTGGAGGTTTTTCTCATCTTCCCACCCCTGCCTTCTTTTGGTCTTCAGTGCGCAGTGAGATAAGACCGTCGACACCTGGAGCAGGGTTCTTTGTCTTGGAGGTGAAAGTGTGGAGTGAGGGCTGTGAAGGGTACCCCCACTCAGACTCCAAAGAGAACTGTAAGTGCCAAACAAGTGCATCTGTTTCATAATAAAGGATCTAACCCTGTGCAACAAACCAGGTTAGGGTGTCCTGTGATAAAACTGTCTTCTACCCACACGGTGACTAATGCTGTATCACAGACAGATTGACGGTGTCTGCCGGCCATGGAGTGCTGACAGCTGACACCGTGTGGGGGGCCCTTAGAGGTATTTCTCCACTGTTGCATTATTATGATCTGAATGTAAATGTTTTAAGCTCAAATTGACTATATTAGTTATTCAGCTACTTATTTTTGGGAAGCAAGATGTTTGAATGGAGGTCTTAGTAGTATCTGATTAACAGGTTTGTAATTAGTTGTGCAGTTATACTTGAAGTCAAATGAAGCTATTGTTCTTTCTGTGGTTTTTAAACAATGCATAGGCATGGAGTCATTCAGCCAGCTGGTTTACCAAGATGACGATGATGTGGTAAGTACAATGTAGTAATTAATAATTATTCCCTACTTCACCCTAAATGACTGTAATGGATGAGAAAGTTGTTTTGGTTAGTGAAAAGCAAGTAACAAATAATTTAGGAACAACCATAAAACTGTTCTTACCTGTGCACTGTACTGGCTGACCACATGTAACTGTTGAGATGCTCATCTTTTCCATTTCAGTATTATGTGAATCAAACAGAGATTGAGGATTTCCCTCGGTTTGGATATAGAGGGATCCTGCTAGACACCTCGAGACACTTCTTACCAGTTCAAGCCCTCATTAAGACTCTGGTAAGGCGTTTCACACAGTCAGGGCAGGATTTACATGGATGCTGTTGTATTCCTTGCTGTATTCATTGCATATTCATATGGGTCTCATATGTCCCCAGATAATGTCTCATTTCTCTGTTGGCATGATGTGTAAGCCATATGTCATTTCATTTCAATAATGTCAATATTTATGAACATTAATTCACAATAATTCTTTAACATTTGGCATGCTTTTTTGTTTTCATACATATGACAAATGTAAAAAAAATCTATGTGGAAATTATAAAATGGACAGTTTAATTTTGTAATGGTTTATGTATTCTGTTAAGGATGCCATGGCCTACAGCAAGTTTAATGTGCTTCACTGGCACATTGTGGATGACCCCTCCTTCCCTTACCAGAGCCGCACCTTTCCTGACCTCAGCAACAAGGTGGGAGCCATGAGCGTCACCTGCACAAGTGTGACTGGAAGCAGCCTGCCATTCAGGAATGAAATTAATCCCCTTCATCTTTTTATTTATCGTATTAACAAAGCTGGCCATGTTTTATATTAATGTTAATGAGTGTCCCCCTCGCCAGGGTGCTTTCCACCCCCAGACCCACGTGTACTCACACGAGGATGTAAGGAGGGTGATTTCTCATGCCAGGCTGCGTGGGATACGGGTCGTACCTGAGTTTGACTCACCCAGTCACACCCAGTCCTGGGGTAAAGGTACTCGTTACCTCACGTCCTGCACTCAGAGCCCTCGACCACCCCCGTATCTCCTTGTTAGCAGTGAGGTACGAGGCATTAACGGGGGTGTCACATTAAGGACACAGTGTAGCCAGTAAGCTTTAGCAAGGTGCCAAATGGTGAAATATCCAGCTTGACAAACAGATAAAAACTATAGATTGTGGAAGCCAGTTAAGTAACATGGAGGTATTCTGACACATCATTCATTATTAGTATTACAGTTTCTATTATTTATTTCTTTCTTATCATCTGACTTCCCTGTTAAATTAAGATCTTATAAATCTGAAGTGAGCTGAGTGTTGTGAGCAGATATGGGGGTGTACTGTGATTACGGCTGATTGACAGGCTCTCAGTAGTCTCTCCACCCTCCCCTCATGGTCTTTTCCAGGGCAGCTTGGCCTGCTGACTCCCTGCTACAGAGGCTCACACCCCTGTGGCACCTTTGGGCCAGTGAACCCCGCCCTCAGTTCCACCTATGAGTTCATGGCCCGCTTCTTCAGCGAGGTCAGCACAGTTTTCCCTGACTCGCATATCCACCTAGGTGGAGATGAAGTCAGCTTCAGCTGCTGGTAGGGCAGGACCCCACACCACTCTTCACCTCCAACCATCTGGTGTTTTAGCAGAAGCTCGAAATCATAACAATGTTCAGTTCTGTCAGCAGGTAAAGATATCGTGCATTTCTCTCTGAACGTCTTAATTCCTAGGCGATCAAATCCTGATGTCAAGGCTTTCATGGTCAGGATGGGATTTGGGACCAACTACAATAAGCTGGAGTCTTTCTACATGGAGAAGTAGGTCCATGGTTAAAGGTGACGTGACTTAGAAAGCTGTGAGTAAGCATACCTGAGGAGCTGATGGCTCCTCATTGGCAAAGCCTAAAGCAAAAATACAGTATAAAGGTTTGGTCTAAAGGACATTGATTCACCCTTTTTTACCCTCTGTCTGTGTAGCAGCCATGTGTTTGTTTTACAGCATGGTGGCCATTATGGCAGCTCTGAATAAGACAGCCATTGTCTGGCAGGATGTGTTCGATTACAACAAAAGAGTAAGTGTCACTTAGCGGGATTAGAACCCAAACTGCTTTTTTCTGTGTTCCCAACCCTCTCAAACTGTGTTTCAGCCAAAGAACCTGGCTGTGGTGGAGGTGTGGAGGGGGGGTTGTTACCTGTGTGAGGTGCGCCGGGTCACTGCTGCAGGAGTCCAGGTCATACTGGCCTCGCCTTGGTACCTTGACCAGCCTGGGCCCACACATGAGTGGTCTCGTTACTACAACGTGCACCCTCTTGCCTTTGTAGGTCAGAACCCGCACACCGTGTTTCACTGCTGTGAATCCTTCACTGCTCTGCTTACTGACTGAATGTGGAAATGTCTTGTGTGTAATACAGATCCACAGTCTGAGGTTTTCTTATAATATCAAAGTCTGAAGCTGTTTAGTGTACAACTTTGCTTCAGGGTCAGTGCAGCAAAGTGTTTTTAATGACTGCACTTTTTTTAAAGGAGTGCACCCTTTTTTTTTAACATTGCCATGCTGAGAAAAGGTGGCCGGGATCTCCACTTGATTTGCAAGTTGAATGACATGTCTGTTTGAAGGAATGTCAATGTTATTTTTCTTTGGGAGTTATAAAAGTTTGTTTCGCTCCCAGGTTTCTGCAGTTAGTCTCCAGTAAGTGTGGATCAGTAGGACTATGACACGGGAAAACACATACATGGCTCCTACAATATGGAAACAGGATTACAGCTGTATAAATTCAGGAAATATTACAGTATATTCAAATGTTAATGTTTTTACATGTGTTTTGTGTATATTTAAACATAATAAGGTTGTTTAATATAACTGTAAAATTTTCGTTTTTTTTTTTTTTTTTTTACAGCAGTGGGATGTTTAAGTTGTCTGTGATGACAGTGTTCTTATGCTAACCCACCAGTGGTATAGGTTTCATTTCTGCTTTATGGGGGACACGCTACTTATGGCATTCGATATGTAATAGGATTAAAGTAACCAAGATGCAGGGTTATGGGGGTCAGTTCACTCCCCTCCAAATATTAGAGGTTATGTACTATACTCAAGACAAGGTAATTACAATTCTGAAAGATCAATCTACATTTGTTCTGTTCACAGTTGATCATTAGTTTATTCAATTTAATTTATTTTTTATTGTATTATAAGAGAAACTGTTGATTGTATTCACTTAATTGACATTTTCTAAATATATACATTTTTTTAAGTTGAGAACGAGGCATGGAGGTTTTCAGATTTGTTTAGGGTGTTTTGTCTTTTTTCACCACTAGAGGGCAGCCTGATGTTATATTAGGATTTCTGAAGAATCTTTTGCTCTCTGTCTATCTGCTCAGGGACAGAGGAACAGAAGAAATTGGTGATAGGTGGAGAGGTGTGCATGTGGGGGGAGTATGTGGATGCTGCTAATCTCTCTCCACGCCTGTGGTGAGTTAGAGTGCCTTTTCCAATGCACTTTCAGATTAGTACAAGGATCTGTTGAAGTAATGAGCATTAGTGAATACAGTTCAATGCCATGTTTGGGTAATAACATGGGGTGGACGAACATGTTATGCCTTTATACAATAGTTGACATGGTTATAAAATGTAGGTTGGTAAAGTCTATAATAAATGTATATTTTCCCTGGGTCTTGAATTATGAGTGTGTCTGTGTGTCTCTGTGGGCTGGGATATCGGTGTGTGTGTTTGCGCGTGTGTGCGCATGTGTGCGTGCGCGTGTGTGTGTGTGTGTGTGTGTGTGATGCCTTGCAGGCCGAGGGCCAGTGCCATTGCAGAGCGACTCTGGAGTGATGAGGCTGACACCTCCAGTGCGGCCCAGGCAGCTTCCCGCTTGGCTGATTTTCGCTGTAAACTTATAAGGTACTTTCCTAGTATCTCCAGACAACAGCATCACTGTATTTCTATATCGATATTTGTATGAATTCATATATAAAATGATGGTATGTGTTATATGTGACACATTAAAATACCTTACATTTTTACCTGTTTACACAGCTGATTGTATCACTGGTGTAACAGTGCAGATTATATATGATATCGAAGGCTAAGATCATGTGATATGAAGTAACGGTCATTAGATGTCATGTTGTTAGCCACATTTCTTGAACCGCTGTATTATTTCCTGTAAGTCCAGTCTTATAAAGACCGTCGACTTGGCGGTTGCTGTACTGTTATACCACAAGTACACTTACGTGCACAAGGCTCTTGTTTTACTTGCGTCTCCCTCACATGTTTCCGACCAGACGAGGTGTCCAGGCAGAGCCTCTCTCTGTGGGTTCCTGCAAGAACGAGTACGTGGAGCCATAACAGACAGCCACGCAGAAGAACACAAACTCTGTTCTGTACCTTTGGACACCACGACCTGCTGCCACAAAACAGTTCCGGTTGTATTGCTTTTCATGTGCTTTTCTACCAGCTGAACAGTATCATTACAACAGGTGCTATGTGAACTGGTTCCTGTCCATTGGAGTGCCTTGACTTGGTTCAGTAGCCATTTTGGTGCCCTTTGAACTAAGTGGAATATTGGGGTGAATGCGGGGTCAGAGGTCACACAAGCCAATTAAGTAGAGGCGATAAAATAAGCAAAAGGGCTTTTCAAAAATCCAAAGGAAGTATGAGGCTGATGATGGTGGTGATATTATTATTATTATTATTATTATTATTATTATTTTGGCAAGGAAAACAAATTGATAACCATATTCTGAAGTAATTGTTTGCTTCTGACAAATAAAGACAAATAGTTTAGAAAAGGATTGTTATCCACCCATCTATTTTCTATACCACTTATCCAGTTCAGGGTCACAAGTAGCTTGGAGCTCATCCCAGGGGGCACAGGGCACAGAACAGGGGATACCCTGGGCGGGACGCCAACCCATCACAGGGCTATTATTATTATTATTATTATTAATGACATGGAAATGTAACATTTGCCCATGCTGCGTAATGTGTCTCCTGTAATGCAGCTTGCCCAGTACGGTGTTCTGTGTCCCGGGCTGGAGCTCTGCCCAGCTGAACGGCTCTGCGTTTGTGCTCAACGGCCCGTGCTGAGCTTCATGAACACCATGCAGCAGGTGGCTCTTTGTGCTCTAACTGCCCTCTGTCAGGGGTTTAACCGGTTTGCGCTGGCGGTGCGTGGCTGTGGCCGGCTGACCCACAGAAGCTCAGGGCCGCTGTCCAGCAGATGTCCCACTTGTGATCTTCACTGACAGTTATCAGCGCTCAGTGCTCGCTCCAAGTTTCAGCTAGAGTTTATTTAAAACAAGTGCAGTAAGAGATTATGCTGTAATTACACACTGGCTCTCCAAAGCCTCTTATGAGTACAAAAGGCTGGTTATTAGTGTGGCTGTTTTCAGCCGTCTGGTGACCTGCAGGCCGCTCTGAGTAACTTGAAGTTCTTCTTTGCACACAGTTTTTCTGTATAGCAACAAAGGCTGCCAAGCTGTCTGTTGCTTCATATGGGAAAGAAAAATCAGGAATCCTGAAGGGGAGCATCAAGCTTGTTAATATAGGTTACTTTAAACAGATGGAATGTTTGCATTGACTTCTACAGTGTAGCTTGTTCCAAAAGACATTATTGTTGCATTTGACATCAATTTACCAGACCTCTGGTGGTGAATTAGAAGATCTTGTCACAGTGCAGTGAGTGATTTCTATACAGCATTTATGTCTGGTCACCAGCAGGGTCAAGGTATGAATTTAATGGAATAAGCTGCTAACCTGATTGCAGTCCAGTTGAACTTTCAGAAAGACAGCAGATCCTGTTAGTTCTAACTAGGTTTTACCTGAGTTCTAGAACCACGTGTGTTGTACAGTACTGCGATGTGTTTACGGATCCTGCTCAGCACACATGCTATATTAGAGATGTAAGAGTGTGGTCTCTGGACACTCAGAAACTGGAGTGGCACTGTGTCACGGTAGCTTTTTCATACTAATATTAAGCCCACATATAACACTAGCTGTGCTGTAAAACAGTTAAAACACACAGAGTTCGATTCAATTAAATTCTATTTATTTTTATATAGCGCCTTTCGCAACAATGTGCCTCAAAGCACTTTACACAGGAAATTGCATATATTGAAGAATTAGTACAAATGAATGAAGCCAGACAACAATGGGGGAGAGGAACCAAAAACTCCACAGTGTGGAGAGAAAAAACCTCTGGGGGCCAAAGTTTGACTGGCAGCATGCTAACAGTACAGAGAGTAGTGGTACTTACTGAGACTTTGATTGTTACTAGTAACATGGTATAAATAAAACAATTCAGTCCTCCTTTGCCCCTGGTGCTGAAGCCGCTCTCATTGGCCTTCGGTGTCCCTCTGGTGGAGCTTCGTCCAAGCGGATACATTAGGAGTCAGCTGCTCCACGAAGGCATCCCGCTCAGATGGTGCCCAGGCGGGCACCGGGTAACCACATGCACAAGGAGAGAGTTTAGAGAGGGG
>JABJVR010002056.1:0-18056 GCA_025773905.1 Chitala chitala
CCCCCCCCAGCCCCCCCCCCCCCCCCCCCCCCCCCCCCCCCCCCCCCGGCCCCCGCCGGTTTGACCTGGCGCCGGGTGCTGTGACAGAAGAAGCAAGAACGAGGTTATATGGTTTACAGTTTGCTTATCAGGCGTGCCCTTGAAAGAACCTTTTGCACTGGATTGTTTTGGGGGAGATTAGATTCATAGGCCTGTGGATTTGTTTGGAGAAATGCTGACTGGTGATCCTGCAGACCCTTTTGCCTTATTGTTTAGTTTTTTTTTTCTTTCTAGTGTATACTGGCCACAGGTGATATTTCTGTGGGTGAATGTGTCGGTATCTTAAAGACATAAAACCCTCTGTCATGAAACAACTAGGCATACAGAGTTCTTAAGAATGACTAACAAGGCAAGTCATGTGATCTAGGTTTACAACATGTTGCAGATTTTGGGAAAACCTCTGGTCCCTATTGATCTGTTTTTTAAGTTCTGTGTAGCTTCGCTGTTCTTTGCTTCTAGGGAGCTTCCTCTTCTCCATCTGATGAGTGCGTGAAGACGCACTGGTGTTAAGCTGAAGTGCAGCTCATGTTGAAATGCTTTTATCAACAAAGTGTTAGTTTCCTTTCGAAGACTGGTTGTTTAAGAAAATATGAAAACACAGGTAGGTTAAATGCAACTTCATGTATGAGTTCTGTTAGATTTTTACCTTAATTTTAATATTTTGCCTGTAACTTTTAGCTTTTACAAATGTAGCTCTTTATCTGATTTAGTTTTGTGTGTGTGTGTGTGTGTGTGTGTGTGTGTTTACTCTTACAAATTTTCACTTTTCTCTGCAGCCAGGAATGTATGAATCTCCTGTGGGTCACGGGTTGTTTGAACAGAGGTCACAGAGAGGAGCTTTTTTTTAGTTAACTCCCAGGTGTTGAAATGGATGTTTTTCTGCACACGGCGCATGTCTTCTCTGTGAGGATATAGAATTGCAGGCTATGTGGAATGAACAAGAATGTTGCTTTTACAATATGTTTTCCCTTAGATGTGCTTCATTTTACTAAATCTTTGCAGTTTCAATGTGCTTAACTAAAGCCTTTCATTTGGATCCAGGAAAAATTGCATAGCTACCAACATTACCATATTCATTTAATGGTGTTTCTACCGAAGCTGAGTATTTTTCTGAAAAGGCGCTTTTTACAACTAGCCTTAAAATGCATTAAAACTACTGGAGCCAGCAGCCTGCTAGCTGCGGCCTCTCAGCTGTGTGCATGCCGTGCCACCTGTTGCGCTTTGCATGCTGGGAGCAGCGGACACACAGGCTGCCAGCACTCGGTCATGTGGAAACACATGGTACACGTTCGCTTTCTTTTGCAGATTCAGAATCTGTGAGTGCCTGGCCCAGCCACCTAGGGGTCAAATAAGTACATGGCAGCTGTGGCGTGGGTGGGACTTCGGATAGCTCCATTTGTGAAGTGGTCTGGCTAATGGAGCCCGATCAGCGACCACACGGTGCCGGCTAATGTATGTGCTCAAGCTGTTCATTTTTGCTGTCGTCTCCTCACTAAAAGAGGTGGAGGGGGGGCGGGGTATCGGCCTGCGGCTCAACACTTAGGCCCGGGCGAGCGCTACACAAGGAAAAAAGAAACGGGGCAGGGATCGCAGATCTGCCAACCCCTCCCTCTGGCACACAATCCAACGGAGGCGGGAGGTCACTGTTGGCCAACCGCGACGGGAGCAGCTCTTGACAAGTGCTCTGTCACGGAAAAACCGCTCACAGGGCCAAGGAAAGCTGAGACAAAATGGGAACCGTGTCCAACAGGCAAAGTCTGGGTGGGAAAAAAGGGGGGAAGAACAGTGTTTCAATTATCTTCAGCATTTTCCTTACCTTTTCTACTTTTTGTTCAAGTTGAGACTGTCCCCTGTTAGTTGTGTATATATGTGTATTACGTTTTTACATGTACAGTGTACACCCAAACCGCTTCCTGTTGGTTTTGTAACATCTTTGCTGTTTGACTCGACACAAGTAAAGGACGACAGAGCTAGTCGGAAAGGTGTGGAACATCTCCACGGCTCCTTGTCCAAGCAGATATCAAGGCCAAAGAAGCGATTATCAGAGAGAGGCTACCCACAAGGGGGGTCAGCTTACCGCAAAACATAAATCGTGGCACATGCAAGACATCTGACACTCTATGCTGACTTACGATCTAAAAACAGCTACAAAAGGTGGCATGGAACGGAATAGAATCCAACGCTCTAGCTTGGGGCTTCAAATTCTCTGTCAGCATCTTTTATATGTGAAATTTGGATAGCCACCAGAGAGATATGACACACAGCGCTGGAATTTCTGTTGGCTGAAACTTTGCAGAAGCACAGTGCTTTTTTGCCAAACAGGTTTTAGCGGTATCGTGTAGCTTAACATTGTTCCTACACTTTTAAAATGTTAAACAGCCCCTTGATTACCGGCTCAATAGCAGAGTCATCCCAGGGGCTGGAACCTGAGGTTTTTATCCTGGCTGGTTATGAGAAGCCAGCGTGCCGAGTTTGTGAGCCTGGAAGGGGCTGTGCAGCTGAATTCCACACTTATCAAGAGCTGCTGTCGGACATTGAACTTGATAATGTGGTGCTCTGCGTGTGGAAGCCGTGTTGATGATTTGTGTTATCTCTGTGTCTCCCTCCTCCTGACTTCTCTTTGCGAAGGATCAGGAGACAAAGCGCCCCCGTCCTCACACCAGTGGGCCCAGCTCCTTCATCCCAGAAAATGAGGTGAGCGTTGTTCTCTTCCCTCTAACCGAGCTGTCGAGTCGCTTGCTGTCCCTGTGACGTGTAGCTCACGCCGTGGCAGCCGTAGGTTTAGGAGTTCAGCTGCATCCCTCTGGTTAAGTTGCTTACACTGATGTTGCTTCTCCCGATGCTCGAGTGCCTCTTGGGACATTCCAGACCAGTGTGCCGGCTGTTAGAACTTAGTAGGTAGAACAGGCTCTGTTTTGTTAATGTAGTTGATCAGACCTGGCATCGTAACAACAAAACTAAAAAGCATATAGCCAAATACTCAGTAGAGTTGGCACTTCATGCTTCTTGAAAATTCCAGTGGTAAAAGATGTCCAGATTTTCTTCCACAAGGGTAACAAAACCTGCAGGCACACATGAAGAGTATTTAATATGCCAGGCTGTCGTAAGGCAGACTGGCAGACTGGTGTAAGATATTCCTCAGATATCAGACAGGTTCCTGGTAGAAACAACCCAAGGCTCTAATGCTGGTTTATTTTGCTGATTGTCTTTTGCAGATTCTGTCCATGGACAGCAACACCATCATGCTCCTGGCTGAGGAGTTCTCCACAAGCGGGCGTGTTGACCACCTCATCCAGGTGATGGGTCTGCACCCACAGTACCTGGCGTCCTTCCTGGAGAGCCAGTTCTACCTGCTGCGGATGGACGGACCGCTGCCGCTGCACTACCGCCATTATATCGCCATCATGGTGAGAACAGCGAGCTCAGCGTTTATGAAACCCTGCTCGCACATCGCATGATTATTAATTTCACTGTTGTTTACTCTGAAAAATACATTTTACAAAGTCCTTGAACTTTGCAGTGCATGCGTGTGAAGGTTAGCATGTGTTAATGGGATTTTGGTTTAGTCACAATAATAAACGATTCATCGATGAAGTTGTAGTAGAGTTTGTTTTCCTGGCTGTGACCCGTTCTGGCCTGGTTCCCGTCCAGGCCGCGGCACGTCACCGGTGCTCATTCCTGGTGAAGATGCACGCACAGGAGTTTTATCAGATGGGCGTGTGTTTGGAGTGGCTGAAGGGTCTTCAGTATGCCCCCCAGAGGTTGAGGAACCTGAATGACATCAACAAGATCTTAGCGCACAGACCCTGGCTACTTACCAAAGACCACATACAGGTACATCATCACACAGATACACACTTTAGTAGCGTTGACAGGCTAGTCACATACATAGATTACTTTCAGTTCAAAAACCTTTATGTAACACCTGGTTAAGAAACAGCAGTTTCTTTATCGGTGTCAAGGAAGTTATATCTTCTTTAATCCTTAGTAGTTTTACACCAGGAAGATTGTACCATTGTGAAGCAGTTCCTCATGTGTTATGTCATCAGCCTTTAACTTCCTCCTTTCCTTTGCTCTCAGAAACTGGTGAAAGCTGGAGAGAACAGCTGGTCCCTGGCCGAGCTGGTCCACGCGGTCGTCCTTCTTGCCCACTTCCATGCCCTAGCCAGCTTCGTCCTTGGCAGTGGGGTCAACCCAGAGCTAGAAGGCGAGGGCACAGACAGCTTTGAGCAGATGGGTGTTAATACCGAATGTGGCTGTGACCTGGCCAACGACAGCGGTGTGGAAGACTTGCTCTTCAATGACAATGGCACAGGGGTGAGAGGCTTCCCCCATCCAGCAGGGGGCAGCGTTTAGCTCTGTCCTGTTTCTACACCACACTTTTCCCAAGTCATCACTTAGGGCAAGGGTTCAATCATGGTCCTAGAGGAGCCCAGTGGGTGCAGGTTTTTGTTTCAGACAATTTCTGATTTTTAATTTAACCTTAATCTAAAAAATTACTGACTTTTTTCAGTAATCACTGTCTATCCAAAAATTCTTAACAAGCTTTATTAATTTTAATATGAATGTTTGTGAGAAAAACATACTGATGTTGGCTGTTAATTTTGAAGTTGTTGTGTATTTTGATCTTTTAATCCATTTTTCATTAATAATGCCTAAAATCTGTGTGCCTGGTTAAGCATTCTTTGTCATTGGCTCTTTGTCATTTTTAGTTTTTTAAAGCATAAGATTTTAAAGCATAAGAGTCTCACTTTTAACTTTCTCCTTTGTAGCTCTTTTTTTTTCTCTTAATAAATTAAACCTAAGCACAGAGAGAGACATAATAAGGAAGAACACAGAGAAGACACTATGTCATTGATGTTTAATTAAGATAGTGGACACATTAAAATTAAAATGAATTAACTGGTTGAAAGAAAAACGTGCACCCACTGGGGTCTTGCAGGCCTGTGACTGCGAACCCCTGATCTAGGGTCAGTGTATACACCTTGAAAATACAGGCTTTAAAAGTCTCACAAAAAGGGAGATCGTCAGAGATGTGCAGAAACACAGTTTAAATGGTGTAATAACCTTTGGTTATGACTTCTCCACAACTTAGGCTGTTGTGTCCTACTTAAGGTTCTAAAGCACAATATCTAACTGTGCTTTGCAAAATAAAGTCCACTAAACACGTAAACAGCCAAAGACATACCCTGAATGTCTAATATTAACACACCATAAGAGGCATGCTGTGTGGTAAGCAGTGTAGAGGTAGGAGGTCTGCATGGTTCATGCCACGCAGCTGCGACCCTGAGGTTTTCCACACACCTTCTTGCTTTCCAGCTGATGGACTCAGTGAGCGAGCTGGAGGCCCTGATGGTGCGCATGAAGAGGCTGCAGGAGGAGCGTGAGGACGAGGAAGCTTCGCAGGAGGAGATGGCCACGCGCTTCGAGAAGGAGAAGAAGGAGAGCCTCCTCGTGGGCTCCCCAGGTACCGGGCACCACACGCGGTCACAAACACGCACGCCACAGCTGCGAGCGCGACGCGGTGGCCGCGGAACCAGATGTGTGACCGGAAGCTCGTGATTTTGATTTTCAGAGTCCTGCTGCGACTGTCCTGAGATGTCACTCAGCTTACATTGTTGCTGAAGCTCCACTTACATAACCAAGTAATAATGCTTTGGTTAAAAAATAAACTAATAATTTATTTATTAATTGTAATAACACACAGTAACAAGCATGGTAGGTACTTACCCTCAGTTTTAACAAAAATACTCATGAACACGCAAGGGGCTCGTCAAAAGTCACATTGCGCAAATACTGTGTCGTGGAGTGAACCTCTTGGGTTACAACAGCTGATTGCAAAAAATACCCTTTGAACTGTAGGCACGGTGCACCCTGTAGCCGGACGAGCCCTCACTGACATGAGAGAGTAGTGTTTGTTAATTACTAAGAGGTGCCTCCCGCCTATCCAGGTGAATTTTGGTTGTGTCCGCTCTGGTTCAGTGGGTTTTCCTGACTGGGTGACATGTAAGCGCCTGAGAACAAACAGAGGAAAGGCTCTATGAGCCGTTGCCAAGTGCCCTCGCATTACCGCCAGAAGAGCCTATATTGCAAAAGTCTGCCTGGCCGTTTATCTCCGGTCCACTTTCCTGCCCTCTCCGCCCTGAGCGGTGGCCGTTGTGTAACTGTCTGTCGGCGTAGGCGATTGGCTCACACGAGTGACGCGAGTCCCCTTATCCGTTCCTGGCGAGCGACCGGCCAACATGCGCTTGGTTGCGTGCGGGTTCACTGAGCGGGAGCACACCCTCGGCCCGCGGCTTACGCACAACCATCCGTGGTTTTGCGCACTCGATGACTTGCTTGATTAACATCACTGCAGTTGCTGTGCTCAAGCTCTGACCTGAAGCCCCGACAGCGACTCACAAAGCAATTGAGCTGACTCGTAGCCAATCAGGGACCTCGAGTGTGGATTGTGGGTGGCCTTTGCTTCAGCCCTGCTCTCCGATTTTGTCGTGATTGGCCCTTGGCTTCCGGCAGGGTTTGAGGATGAGGTGGTGCCAGCTTCCCAGGTGTCCCGGTTTGTGGAGGACGCCACCTTTGGGTATCAAGATTTCGCCCGGCATGGAGAGGACAACCCACCGACGTTTCGAGCTCAGGTGAGCAGAGTGTGACAAGCAAGCACCCAGGTGTTTCCTCTCACCTGTGGCTGACGTTATATGCTGACTGTAAGTCACCCAGACATCCTCATTTTTTGCTGAACATCACAGCAGACATTAGTCCTCAGCTTACCATCTGCTGGTTCATTACCTCCTGTTATAACCTGCTGTCCTTGGCCTCCCATTAGGACTTCTCCTGGGAGGTTCACGGCTTCTCCCTGGTCAACCGGCTGTACTCAGATATTGGCTTGCTGCTGGATAAGAGATTCTGTACAGTCTACAACCTGACGTACTACAATATGGCGACCCACGAGGACGTGGACACAACCATGTTACGGCGGGCACTGTTTAACTATGTGCACTGCATGTACGGCATGAGGTGAGGGACAGCCTACGTTCAGCCTTTCTTGTTCATCACTCATGTTGACTTCTTGACTTCTTATCCCACATGTTCTGCCTCAAGCTTGACCTTAGCATGTTGTGTGATGGGGAGAGAAAAGAATTATGAAATGCGACTGTGTGTTCTGCTGTTTTCATTGTGGATTGTGGCATGTTACAACCATACTGGTTTTCTTGTGAATTACTCTGTGGACAGCTGGAGTTTTGAGTGTACTTTGTTATTATCTGTCCGATTGTCATGATGTGTATGGTGAGAAACGGTTTTTAAATTACTCTTTAACGTCAACGTAAAATTTTTACATAATCGACCTTTGTGTGCCAAGATTTGTTTTCCAACCGACTAAAAATTCGTCAGTACATGTGACCCACAACTTTTCACGGTGCCGTGGAGTTCTGAGTGGAAGAGCCTCGTTTCGTAAATTGCGCTCCTTCGCACTCCCCAGGTATGATGACTATGACTATGGTGAGGTGAACCAGCTGCTGGAGCGCAGCCTCAAGGTCTACATCAAGACCGTGACCTGCTACCCAGAGCGCACCACTCGCCGCATGTACGACAGCTACTGGCGCCAGTTCCGCCACTCCGAGAAGGTGTGTGTGCGCTCTGACCGCATGTGGTGAGGTCACTGACATGGGCAGCTGTGACAGGAGAGCAGCATACGTGTGTTTCGGGTTACGCTAGGCCTACATAACACTAAACATGACCTGGAGACCCGTTGTCCTTGGAAACAAAATGATTTGTCAATAAGTACTGATGGAAGAAATTGGATGTAAAAATCTCAAAGTGGGTGGGATTAACATGCTCTCTCTGTCACCAACCGGGATTCAGTTCAGTTCCGATTGGCCAGAGGGCTAACTCAAACTGTGATTGACAGTGGCTGATAACCTCTCTGGGTCAGAACTGCAGTGCTTTTTACTTAAAAACAACTAAATGGGTGCTCGCCGTTTCTTCTCTGACGGCTTCCCTCCTCTGTCCCTTCTCCGGACCTCCCCTTCAGGTTCATGTGAACTTGCTCCTCATGGAGGCCCGGATGCAGGCGGAGCTACTGTACGCTCTGCGTGCAATCACCCGCTACATGACGTGAGCCACGCCGTTGCCACGGCCCTCCTCTCACGGGGATGAAGAGGACCGGTCGTCCTGCCAACCATCCTGCCCCGCCCCCCCTTTGTTCCTGCACGCCCTTCTCTTTGCCTTAGTGTCAGTATCGTGCCTAAATGAAAGCGGGGCCTGACCGGCAGCGCACTGCCATTTGCATCTAATAAGGAAACGCTCATCTGGGCCTTTTGGGAAGTTAATTATTACATTACTCTGCTTGATATGGTGTGGCAAGATCAGTTCATGTGAACAGGTAGGGATATTTCTGCTAATTGCTGTAGCTATGCTCTGAAAAATGTGAAGGTTATTTCAGAGTGGGAAGAAAAGAAAAAAAGGGAGGGTGACACTTTTTCCGTCTTGCCAAAATATCGTGCACAGTATTCCAGCAGTCTAGCTACATCACTGACGCACACAATATGTTGTCATTCACTGAAAATAAGTATGTATTCCCTCCTAGGCAGATGCACTGCATCATGGACAGTAAGGGCAACACTTCGGTGGGCTCCCTAATGTCCGCATCTGTCAGCAGCCCAGCTTAACTGTGAGCGGCTGAGCATACGTCCTTAGTGATGAATGCCTGGAGATCAGTCAGTAGCAGTCAGTGGAGGGCCTATTGTCGGCCCCCCTGATTTCGTCTTTTAACTAAGAGGCTGCAGGAGATCTGAGGTTGTTTGACAGACGACCCAGATGTCCGTTGTATCTTCAAGCCTTTCTCTGCCACCAGCACGCTTGTAATCCAAATATCACCACATGGCCTTTGTCAGACTCCAGGTCTGACCTGTCCAGTTCTTATAGTGATTCACAATCATTATCCCTTCCCACTCAGGTGAAGTAGGAAGAAATGCAAAAGCCAACATGTCCCAGAGGCCTCCCGTTTCCTTTTGTTTAATGGCAGTTAACCCCCACCCCCCACTGGCAAGTGCAACATTAGCAACATTAGTGGAACTTCTTGCTATGCGGTGTGTCAGTGGACACTTCTTTAAGTGCAATATTCACCTCCACTGTTTTATACACAAGTTTTACAATTTAAGAAATACTGTATTAAAGTATGAAACCCTTAAGAGTTCACTCAGCTGAGATGCTAAACATGAATATAGTATTCATATTTTCAAATATTTTGCACATTTGTTAAGTTTCAGGATTTAAAAATACTTTTGATGCCTTGTATTAGTACCCCCAACAATGAAATGTTGCAGTTTTTTTTACAGTAATTGTTTTTGACAAACCACTGATGGACAGTGGGTTATGCACTATGGCACAGACTGGATCAACTGCTTCTGTTTCATTTTCCATTGCTTAGCAGTGCAGACACTTTGTTGCATCTTAACTAAAATGGGGAAAACAGGTTGATAAAAAGCTGATTCTTCTCTTCTACAAACTTCTGAGAACCTTCTCTTCTGCATTCTCAGAAAAAAAGGAAACTGACAGCAAGTTAGTTCGGAAAGGTAATTTCGTCCCTTAAATACGTTTGCCTGTCATTACGGAATTCCCCGCGATTCAATTTTAAACTGAAACTTTTCTGAACATTGGCGTAGCCCGACTCGGTCATCTTATGATATAATGAATGTATATATTTCTACTGAAAGCTAACTATAAAGAAAAGAACTTTGGTGAAGAGGACAAATCCATTGTACACTTTTCATTCTGTACTTGTTTTCTTTTTATGCTAGATGTTTACTAGAAATATGAATGGTAGCATTGTGTATATTGAGAACTTCATACATATTGTACTTGTTTCTCATAATTCTTTTTTTTTGTAGAGCCCTTTTTACTTTTGTCAGTGTTACACGAACGAACGCTGGGTTTGAATCGTTTTCATTTGTGCGTTCCAGTGGTAAAAACAAACGGCAGTGTTGTTATCACCTCCGTCACGTGCTTGGTTACTGTACTGATCGTTGGTGGAAGAGTGTGCATGATTTTCCACGGAAGCTGTTATTATTTCTGCTGGAAGACACATTTCAGAACTTGAATAAGCTATGTACTTACTCTGGTTTCAGATTTGGGAGCAGACTGAGCTGTGGACGTTTAGCTAGAACGTATGTAAAGCCCCGCGCTCAGCTATTCGAGCCTGGTCCTGACAGTGAGTTGCAAAGCAGAGAGCGCCTTACCCTTTCTGCCTTGGCCAATCAGAGGTTCCTTTTTTGAGAATACAAAGTGTGTTGGACTCAAGCTTTAGGACTCAGGGTTGAGGTGGTCTGCTTTGGCGTCACGTGAGGATGGGATATTACATCAATCTGGTTCCTCTTGTCTGAACCCCCTGGTGTACAGCAGGAGTTTGAAGGTCACAGAGAGGGCTAAACCTGGTCTAGACTACGGCCTTGGGACTCATGGCAGTGGGACCCTCTGTATGGATAGTCATACACCTTGATTTGCATTCATCTACTTATGAGTGGTTCCCCATTGCTTTTAAAAGAAATCATTGGATTTGGAAAACAAGGAAAATTTGTAATTAGGTAACTAATTGTTTTCTAACATTATGTCAAAAAAGAAAAAAGGACAGCACTCTCTGTACCAAGAATTTTTTTTAATTCGGCGGTTTAAACAAACACGTTTCGGACATATGGTCTTTCCTCAGTGTGTGATCACATTTCTAATATAATGTGCAATTTTGATGTTATGCAGAGCAAGATCTTAATTTTTTGTGTGTGTGTTAGAGAACCCAGTGTACTCACTTTTAGGTCTTTTTGTACACCAGGGGTTTCAGGCTTTTAGTGCTAATCAAGCATTTTTTGAGAATTGTACTTTTGCCTTTTTTATTTGTAAAATGTTTTTTTTAACAAGGGTAGTGTACTTTTGTTATCATTTAAATTTTCTTTACAATTTAAACAAGTGCACCCGCCTGATTCTGGCAAACGATGAATGGACTGCCACGGCTTTGTGACGCGGTCAACACCGGACGTGGACAGGTTTTAAACAAAAACAGTGAGATCAAAGAAAGAATGTATACGTGCGTCCCGTACAACAAACGGTGTGTGGCATCGATGGCAGGCCGCTTGGATTGTGGTTCTTGTGTCAGTGCCAGCTGTAAAGGGGGAATCACACAGCGTCCTGCTCCTCCCCGGTGGAGAACATGCCGGTGCTACTCAGTGAGTGGGCGGCGGCCGTCTCCGGGATGCAAACGAGTGAGTGCGCTCTGTGCCTTGTGTGGAGCTTAGCGCCCAGGAATCGGGCCCGTGTGTTCAGAGTGTGGAAGGAGATGGTATGGTCTGACATGGAGAAGCTTAGGTCGACGGTGCCAATAGCTTTTCTGTTCCGTCCAGGCCCTACTGAAATGAAGCTGTGATTTAAATAATTTTTTAAATGGGGGGGGGGGGTAAAAAGAGAAGCTAGTCTCTTGTGTGTTACTATGATAATTCCTACATAAGTAGATTGGTAATTTTTTTCTTATTTGCCCAAGTGGTTTTGTTTTTTTCTACAGATAGGTACGGAACAATGGGGTTGGCTTTTTACATCTATAGCTATATTGTATTCATACAATTGGGATTATATTTTACAGACGCTTGATGGAAAAGAATCATAATAAAGCAGTTCAAACAACAACAGATCACTCTATTGTGTTGCCTCTGATTAGCCCAATGCAGTAAAAACAAGGGACAGTCCACGCCACCAACTTCCCTGAGAAATTGCTATGTTTGCTTTACCTGCCTGTGCCTGAACTGCACTAAATTAATAAATTACTTATTTTTTTCAATGCGGGATGAAGCCTTCAAAAGAGAACATTACTGCTGCCAGCCTTGAGTCCAAACTGCCAGCCTGCCCCTGTCTCTTCACCCGAAGCTGTATGACGCGACACTCGCAGGTTTTTTTAATTGCTCGCATCGACGTTCCGGTTAGTGCAGAGCACGCAACGGAGTTCGCGTACGGGCTGGGCGCAATGCTTGGAATTTCCTGCCCGCCCCGGCCTGGACGCGCAGTGAGTGAGGGAGAGAACGTGGCTGGACACAAGACTTAATTCGCACCTAGGGAGCTTAGACCCTGAGCACGCCTTATCCGAGAAAGGCCAAGTGGGCCTGACGGCAGTGAGACGTCGACTCAGAACACAGGACCTTGGGGGTAACAGCAAAGATTCAAAAAATGGCCTTTGACTACAACTGCTGGAATTCAATGCTCTTTTAGAAACAAAACTGACATTTTCATAATTCACTTAAAAGCAATCTGTATGTATCAGCCTTCTCCAGACATACATTGCATGAACATCATCTGGTAATATCAGATTTTTCCTATTGGCAGTATTAATGTGACTTGAGAGGGCTAAATGTATTCAGTCTTTAAAATGGTTTTAAAACCACTAAATATTCGAAACTGCCTTTTAACGTAATACAAAGAAAAAAATTAAGATAGCAGTATACCTTATTACACTTGAGTTCGGCACTGCAAAAACATATTTAACATATTAGAATTAAACATGTTTTAACTAGAAAAAAATGTGGATTGGGTTATACTTTAAAATGTAAGGTAATTTCCACAGAAATTGTTTGTAATGTTCAGCTGAATTTACTAACATAAAAAAAGTACAACATTAAATAAAGGATCAAAACTTTAAAAAGTAGAAGTAGGAAAACTATTTTCAAGCGGAAACTAAAAAATGAGATTGGATCACTTTTACAGGACCAAAAAATCCTTTTTTCAGTGTATAATGAATCAAGTAATCTTTGCCGTAACGCTGGACCTTAATGGTCGAATGGTTTAAGGTTTAACGGCTTTAAATGAAAACGTTGGCTCTGCTGCCACCAAGTGGTCACAAACAAAAACACCTCTAGCGTCTGGCCGTACGAGACACTGGGGGACCCTCTCAAAGCCCGTAGGAGACTGCATAACACACACCACTCTCTTCCCTCTGTGATTAATATTACTGTGCTGTAACTGTACAGGATGTACTGTCAGCTATAAGCTTGAATGTGCAACGACATGCAATTAATTTTTACATTAAATTTAAACTGCTGTTGCAGACCAGCAAAATGACAATTTTTACAAAAAAAAAAACAAAACAGTTGCAACATGACGAAAAAGACATAACCCAATTTAATATGTACAAGTACATCGATCGCGTCTAGCTTGCATATTTAACAATGTAAGTGCTGAAACTAATGTTCAAACTAATTCGCTAATAAAGACAAAAAGAGCGAAAGGCATCCAGAGAGAGTACACGGGCCAGAGATGTAATCAACAAATTAAAATGATTACCTCGCTGGCTTTGATGTGAGACACGAAGTATTAAACCACTGACTTATCGCTTTGAACCAGTTTCCGTTTTAAAATATCTAGTCATGTGTTTGCTAACATGCTTGGTCTCTGCGTGACGGTGAAGTTTTGCTGGTTACATGCGGTCAACTAAAAAAGTGCGCAATTATACATGTACTTTTAATAGGCAACCACTAGAGGGCAGTGCCGCACGCACACTTTTACAAATTCTGAAGTCAATACTAACTGAAGTCCAACACAAACACCACCACCATCTAGTACAAATAAAAAACAGGCTAAAATTATCGTAAAATATTTTGAAAATGTGTCTATATTTAACATCGTTAAAACAAATTTGAGTCATAATTTAAACTACTAATTGTTAACAACATCAAATACATGGGGCAGGAGTTAGGGTGAAGGCTCTAGGACGTATGCCTCCCTGCCCCTAGCTTGGTGCACTATGTGTCTCTGTCAGAGGATGGCCAGGGTGGCCAGTGGGTACATGGTAAAACAAAAAACTGACAACTTCACCAAACAAGTCCAAATGCCTGTGATTTGTTGTTCCCAAGATACACCTATTGCACAAGGCCCAAAAAAAATAAAAAAAAGGAAAAATACAAATTAAAGAAAAAATATATCAATAACTAAATAACACAACACAGCTACTAACAGAAACCAATTCAGGCACTGCAGTACAATCACAGGGATGCCTACCAATAGCAAATTCATCAGCAACTTTATAAAAAAAAACATTTCCTCAAGAAGCCTTAAATAGTTGCTGGCAGAAACCATGAAGATCATACAACCATTAACTAAAAAAATTTTAATTCAAAGCTGGTTAAAATACTTAGCCTTGGTGAAAATAAAATACAATGTAAAGCATTTAGAACAATCAATCAATCAAGTTTTTTTTCATAAGAAAAGCTCCCATAGAGCACCTCAAGTTTATCGAATTGTAAGGGCACGTGTTAGCCCGTAGCCTGATACTGGTCTGCAGACCACAGTTTGGGAAACTATATGATTTAAATTACAAAAGTAGACAAATCAAGTGATTCGCGTAACTGTAGTCTTGGCAACAAACCCAGTGAGAAAAGCATAGATTTTGACAATAAGATAATTTACTTCATCCCCTAACAACCCCTTGAAAAGCAATGACTGTAAACGGACATGCAAGTCAAAATATTGTTTTGCATTCACTCTAAAATCTTTGTTTAAGTTAAGCCATTTATAAGATAATTCACAACTTTCATAGAAATAGCTACGTCCCAACCTAGGTGAGCTCAATGGAGAACAGAGCTATGCTGGAGGGTAGCACAGGCTGTACTATACATATGAGCTCACCACACAGTTTAACAGTTTCATTTGTGCTGAAAACCATAAGCATCCAATACTTTGTTAATATCAAATAAAGTTCTTAAATAGCTTTATATAAGAATATGACAAGTGAGTTGAAATTACATCCACCACCCCGCAGTGTCCTCCCCCCGTTTCCATGGCAGCTCTTTCTCATGTGAAAGCACAGCGCCACCCCATCCACCAGCAGCACCAGGCACAGGCGGGTCTTTGTGGTCAGGGTGGTGAGCTGGTTCTGGCCCTTCATGACATCCTTGATTATTTATATCCATCCAGTGAGAGCGAGATTCGGTCTGGATCAGCGCAAGGTTACTGTGTGTGAGAGGAAAAGCTGGGCACTTAGCAGGATCAAGTAACCAGCACTGTGCAAGTGTGTTTGTGTGTTTGTGTGTTTGAGAGAAAGAGAGAGAGAGATTAGTCTGTTTTAAATGCATCACATTCACAACACTTTCAGAGAACATGTGATGCTTGGGCTGGTTGTATGGTAATTAAGTGTGTAAATTTATGACCTGAAGGTTGTTGACCCGAATCCTTCAAAACGCTGCTCGGTAAAGCCTTGAATGGGGCATTTAGTTTAAATATTCAGTCTTTTGAATTATGATAAGAAATTGCTTTAGGTAAAAAAGAAATCTTTATTTGCTTAGCAGACAGATTCCTTCAGCACAGAAAAGTGTGTACAGCTAGGTATGTTGCTGAAGTAAGTAAAGATAAATACCTTATATGGAGTCCAAATATACTGTCCCTCCTGGGTTTCAAAGTTTTCAAAGTTTTACAACTGCACTATATTCTAATTCATCACATTTTGCATCCATGATTAATAGCACTGGGTAAAAACACAAACAACCATAAGAACCCATGCATTACTTCGGCATGACCTATATGTTTACGGTTCACCTTCTGCAACTTTTGGTTTGGGAATTTGCCTGGAAATCTCTTCCCACAGCTGTGTCAAACCCAAAAGAACCCCATCTTGTCCCCAACCCTCGAACCACAAGCAAAAGGAGAATGTGCTCACACATACACAAACACACGAGCGGCACACACAAACGCTCTCCCAAAAGCCCACATTCCATAAGAAGAGACGTTTGGGAAAGTCCCTCCCATTAACGCCGACGGAGTTCTCCCTTCTTCTGCACTGATAGACTTCAGCTTGTGCTTGGCTTGGGGAGGGATTCCCTGGGGAAGGAGGAGGAAACCTGGGAGATGCTTGTCAGTAAAAAAGCCCTTATGGAAGACGAGCCTGCTCTTGCTTAACAACAGGGGGACTGCTGTAGAGAACCTCAAGGAAGAAAGATCTTATGTAGGGGAGCTGGGCTCCTCAAGGAAGAAAGATCTTATGTAGGGGAGCTGGGCTCCTCAAGGAAGAAAGATCTTATGTAGGGGAGCTGGGCTAAGCAGCAGCAGTGTAACACACAAGCAGGGAGCTGAAAGGTCAAGGGGTTGCTGTCTTCTCAACATTGTTACTGGTTTTCCAAAAACACAAAAGCCTCAATGTCTTTTCTTATGCTGGGACCCCGCGAGGAGCAGGCTAGCACCGCCCTTGCAGGATTCTGGCACAGAAACAACATCAGCCTCTTATTCCCTTAATTACAGGGAGTTCAGACCTCAAGTCAAATCTGAGTTCATTCAGCCCCAAACCCTGTGTGGACTTTACAATTTAGGGACTGGCTCCATCAGTCAGAGAACAGAAGACTGTCAACGTGAGAGACAACAGTGGCATGTCTACTGCTGGAGGTGTTTTTCCTGAAGAGGAATTGACAGAATTATTACCCCAAAGGATATGTGTGTGTGTGTGTGTGTGTCTGTGTGTGTGTGAGTGTGTATCTGTGTGTGTACGTGAGGGTGTGGCATTTGTCTTGTGACAGCTGTGTGCAGCATGCCAATGTAGGAGTCTGAATTTACTCACTATGCTTGTGGTTTTAAACTCACCATAAAGATGGGGGAAAAAAACGACAAAACCAACATATCTGTTCTGTTTAATATTGACAAATTTGATCTTTTCTGGTTTTTGCAGCGCTTATGAATTGTTAAAATGGGAATCCAGCCAAAGTCTTTAGGTGTTCAAGAGTAATAGGGGCAACTCTAGTTGGATTTAAACATGGAACCTTACAACCTGCTCAGAATTGTATCAGAAAAGACAATTAGCCTGCTGAGCTTAAGACCCGAGTCCCTCGTTTGGGGGAGTAATCAGACTCTTGTCCTGACTACCTGGTTATTTCTACCATAGCAACTCTTACTCCACTACATTAAAAACACGTTTGTGTGCAGAAAACAGCTGAAGCTTTGCAACAGCTGGGCATTTTACTGGTGTTTTTCTCCAGCTGATTTGACAGAGTGACCTTTGGGTTACGGAGCTGTGTCCTTAACCTCTACACGACCCCTCTTTGAGAATCCACACGGTAAAGCGCATCACACACCTGGGTGTCGTCACAGCCAAATATGTCCTGCAGCCAGGCATTCGAAGCCCACGCACAGACACTAAAAACGCATGACATTGATTTTAGACGCTCCCCCAGGCAGCCGTGGAAGCAAACATGGAGGCTCGCTCACATGACAAACAAGATTACCGCTGTAAAACGCTGAGCACAGCTGGGGTGTTCACAAAGCCCCCAGAGACTTTGGCCTCAGTATCTGAGGGCTTTTCAGCGTCGGGATTCTGAGGGGAAACCATTCCATTGAGCTGCATTACAGACTTGTCTGCTTGAAGTTTTTTCACATTCCCATTTCCTTTTGTTCAACAGGCATGTTGTGTTTCAGCCTCTGGTCATGTGGATTTCCTGAGTCGAACCTTGGACGTCCCTTCTGCTTTTTCTAGGTTATAACACGTGAATTTGCGCCCTTTTAATCACTCAACCAACTCCCTCTTTTAAACTCTTTTGTCTGCCTGCACACATTTCCCAAATATCACATTGCTGTGGACCACAAAATCTCAGAAGTCAGGCTCATTTAAAAACTTTCACGGATCCTGGGGCTGAATCGGCGCTTTCAAATTATCTTTGTTTTTTGTTATAATCCTCTTCATTAAAAGGAGACATTAAAACAGTCTGCAAGCGGGAAAACCATGTTATGAGAAAGAAATCTTCTCGATAAAGTTTACTTAATAAGGTTCCCAATGTGATTTCTTTATGTGATCGTCATATGACTGAAACCCCCCCCCCCAACATTTTATTCTGAACAAGGCAGTCACGGATTTAAGAATTTTATGCCAATATTACTTTGCCAGCATTGCAAATTAGAAACACTACATGTAACACAACGTCTGTAAAGCTGCAGTGCTACACGTGTGTGTGTGTGTGTGTGTGTGTGTGTGTGTGTGTGTGTGTGTGTGTGTGTGTGTGTGTGTGTGTGTGTGT
>JABJVR010002057.1:0-18055 GCA_025773905.1 Chitala chitala
AAACCTGGAGCCCATCCCAGAGCACATAGGGCGCAGGGCAGGGGACACCCAGGGCGGGGCGCCAACCCACCACAGAAGCACAAAATATGACTTCTATAAATATGTTCAGCTGGAAGTTTTTCCAACTAAAAATGTTTGTTGAGCATCTGAAGTGTGAATCTATTCAGATGGGCCCCTAGCCTGACAGTAAACAGATGTGCCAGTCACAGGTGAGACAGAAACAATGGAAAAAGGTAATACAATCACCCATGCATCATTTTTTTTAACCTGGGCAACCCCATCTGTGCAGTCAAGTCATGTGAAGAGGAACCATCACACCAGTTGCCTTTTTCCTGTAAGTCAAATCATCAGCCCTCCCACTGCCAGTCAGAAACACCACATCTCAGCAGAGCACATGCTGACTGCATATCTGCAGGTATTGGATGCCTCACCTGGTGGGGAGAATGGGTCCTCCTCACTTGAATTTACCTGCCAATTTTATTGGACGGCATACAGGTTGAGAGCACAGGATTCAATACATCAAAACATGGTCAGAGTGAGAATTTAGACATGCTACCGGCAATGCTAATTATGGACAGGTAAAATATTATCTCACACCTGCTATTTATCCAACACACTAAAACATAAGCTGCCTCAAAATCAACCACAGAGCCACCCTTAAACGTTTGATGACTAACGGCACAGCCGGCAAATGGCTCTTGAGGCTTTAGCAACCACATATTGTATTAAATTTATTTATTTTTCATGTTAGGTCTGGAGTGAAGCCCTTGAATGTGTTACATATCAGACAAGAGGCACCGCAGTGCTGCAGCAGTGAAGTCACATTATAGGAGAGTGTGTTAAAAAGGACACTTACATTCAATTCATTCATTTTCCATACGACTTTATTCTGTTAAGGGTCACAGGAAGCCTGGAGCCCAAACCAGGAGACACATGGTGCAGGGCAGGTGGACACAACCCACCACAGGGCACACACACTACGAGCAATTTGGAGACACCAATCAACCTAACCGACGTGTCTTTGGACTGTGGGAGGTAACCGGAGAACCCGGAGAACACCCACTAAGCACAAGGAGAACCCGGAGAAAACCCACTAAGCACAAGGAGAACATGCAAACTCCACGCACACAGACCCAAGGTAGGAATCAAGCCCTAGGCCTGGAGGTGCAAGGAGACAGTGCTAACCACCACGCCACCATGCCACCTGTTTATATTCAATTCAGATCAGTTCTATTATCTTTGTATAGCGCCCTTCCCTACAGTTACCTCACAGGACTTAAAGTTTGTTGCAGGACAACAAAAACTGAAGAAAGACATTTTAAACTGGTGCTGAGTAATTTAAAAACTCATATTCTCGCAAATGTCCATGTGTCCATTAGCATAGTTTTTTTTGTTATTCATTTACACAAGAGCTGAGCTCAGACTTCAGGGTTCATAAATTTTTTCATATAGCCATTAATGTGACCTCATTTTAAACGTATTAGGATTTAAGTGTTCTTTTTTCCTCCCTTTGTTTGTTTTTGTTTGAGTATTTCTTTATCTGTGTTAGTTGAAAAATAAGCTGCCACAGGGTAATTACAGACAATTTTGTTAAAGTGGCCGCCAAAATCTAGAGGCAATGGATCATAAGAAGCACGGCTTCCCAATGAAAGGTGAAGAAAAGTTGTCCCCACCCAGTGCAGCATTAATTACACTAATATGACTGAGTCGTAGCGGAGCAATTAGCACACGGTTTGCTGATGAGTGAAATCTTCACGTGGGAGTTGGCATGTGCCATTAGCAAGACCCATGAGGCACGTTACGTGGGCAAACTGTTGGGATCACCTGTGTTAGCAAATCCAGACAGGGTCATGTTCACAAACAAGCATGCAACTGCCATGCACACGCAAACACACACACACACACACACACACACGTAAATAAACCTATGGACACACGTAAATTTCCATATGCACACATGCAAACCAACAACATAGTGGGTCATGTGTCTAAACATCTCCAACTGCATTTATACACATACTGAACTCCATCCACATACACACACACATACACACACACATACACACACACACACACACACACACACACACACACACACACACACACACATACACATACACACACACACACACACAAAGCTGTCTCTCAGTATAAGACACTGAGCGTGGAATCAGACAGCTAATGCATACCATGGAGTTAGGCAGAGATTCGCCATCAGGTGTGATTTAAATATGTGATGCTGTGTCCAGGTTAAGGAGGCAGGCGTAAACCTGCCTCACATCTACATCACAACTTCGCTCCCTTGTTCCTCATCTCACATCTTCTGGCCCAAATTGAGCCGAGCACCTGACACCCCATGGGAGAATCACACTGGGAGATCATCAACAGGGGGTCGCCGTGTTCACAGCCTCGAACCTGACAGCGTATTCAAGGAAACCAAAAAAATTACATTCACTACATTCAAATCCTTGCTGTTACAACAGCAAAATCAAATAGAGCATTTTCAGCATCCTCCTGCATCCCCCCTCACGACACTCCCAAACACATTGTTCTTTTTCATTATTTCTCTCTCCAGCTCCAGACTCTGGTGAAAAAGTGCAAACTGGGTGTTGTCTGAACACCGAGCATCAGTGTGCAGGCAATCAGAGCCTCCAAATGCAAACAGGTTACCTGCCTGGTCAATCAGAGCCCACACATGCACAGTGGTCACATGACTGGCCAATGCACAATTATAATACACACAGGCCTTATTTTATCACTGCATTCTGATGTGTCTGTGATACAGTGCAAAGTACCGGAGGAGATCTACAGGGTAGATTTTTTTTACCTAAAATAATCTCACAGATGCACATACTAAATTTCACTGGAGCAACCACGCACACACACACACACACACACACACACACACATACATTTCCATGTACACACATTCAAAACACAACATAGTGTGTCTTTTGCCTATACATCACACACACACACACACACACACACACACACACACACACACACACAAGCACAAACACATGCTCACATACAACATAAGAACACAGCAACACAACATTTTACACCAGCTAAAAGTTCAAACAACAAATTAAATTGAACAAACAAGGGAATTTCCTGCAATGAATAGGATATGAACAAGCAAAAAGAAGAGAATAATTGTTTGTGAATTTTGAATGGGTTGAACTCTGTTTATAGTCCTACATGACACAGAGCAAACACAAGACAGTTGATCAGCCAGAAACGGTTGATGTTGTACTACATTTTAATTAACCCATTTAGCAGACACTTTTATCCAAAACAACTTATAATGTTTCACATACAGGTTACAGAAATATTGGTTCTCTGCATTTGACCCACCCCCCCAGGGGTAAGCAGCACATGCAGCACCCAGGGAGCTAGCAGTTGGGTGTCTTGCTTAAGGACACACCCATAAGATGGGCTGGGTTTTAAACCTGGAGACTTCTGCATCCCAGCCTGATGGTCTACCCATGTAGCCACCAGGCCACTTATTAATACTAAACATATTATCTCCATTTGTATGTGAGATTTAAAAATTCCAATGTTTTGGGTGCTTGTGTGTTCTTTGGATGAAATTGGAATATTGAGGAAATTGGCTATAAATTGAAAATTTGGCATTAAAAGACATAAAATATTATAAATTACATGTAAATAAATAATAACCAGAAATACCTAAATTGGGGGATGAGTGATCAGCATGCATGTCTGTGTATATAGAGACGTAATACCATCACATAAATATCAAAAATTCCATTATACAAACTCTACAAAAACACACTGGGCAAGGAGAGAGGTTTTCCTCAAGATTCTGAAGTTTTTTTTAGTTATTATTACACCCATCTTGTGACCCATGTGGTTTTAACATTCTTAACAAAAACTCTAGACCGAATGAAAACACCAGGGTCTTACAGCAATATGCGAGAACGTTACTCTCCTCAGATCACGACTCTGTCACGCGTGTGTGCTTACATTTCTGCTCTTTGAGGAAAGGGCCGCCAAGTACTCACTTAAATTTTTTTTCCCAGTCAGTGTCAGGTGTTCTGGATGTTTCTGTCACACTCTTGTGGAGGACTCTCATTTTTTTGTCATCGCGTTAAGCCGTACTTTTACCTGCAGAAACAGACGCTTGGACCCCATTAATGACCAGCCCTTTTACCTGCGCCTTTATCTCCTCACAATGGCGAGATGCACGGAAAAGCCAACCCTATTCATCTTCGCTTGACCTTCGCAGCAGGGTGATTCTAAGCAGCTACATCTTTCACATGAAGCAGTAATTAATTATTATGTGTTATACAACCACTTTCCCAACTTCCATGCTGCTCTGGAATGGATTTAATGGTTAAACCAAATACCCCGCTGCCCTCACACTGCAATCATTATAATGCAATGTTCCTCATCTCATCCACTGCCCCTTTCCTTGTAAAATTATCTTGTGCAGGTAAAACAAGTCCACCTCTGAGCGCAAAGAATGATGCCCGAGGAATTCCGTGTCAGCTGGACTCCACGGTAACGGAGTCTGTGTTGACAGAGTGTGTCATCATCGCTTACTAAGGTCCGTCTAATTCCCAATGTACGTGATTTTTAATGGGCTGCCATACTTTGGCCTCGGTTTATGTTTCAGAAAAGTATCTGACTGCAGTAAAACCATTCACCGTGAAATGTTAAATGCATTAAAATTGAGCTGCTTCTTATTACAGGCAGAGGTTAAGGCATGTAATTCCAGGTATAACATCTACATCTCCAAATAGCTGCTACTCTGGCTGTCTATACGTGACAGCAAAAGAATTCAACATTGTGTTGTTGTTACTACATAATTTAAATAATTTACAGGCAGCACAGCGGCTTTGCAGGCTGACTGAGACTTTCAGAATCATTGGTTAAAGTGTGACCTTTGACCTTGTGTCTGTGGAGTTTCCTCACCATGCATGTGTAGATTTACACTGTATGCTTTGATTTCCCACCAGAGGACAATGATGCTGTTCATATGGCCTGGTCCAAAGTACTCTTAGAGAGAGAGAGAGTGTGTGTGTGTGTGTGTGTGTGTGTGTGTGTGTGTGTGTGTGTGTGTGTGTGTGTGTGTGTGTGTGTGTGTGTAAGAGAAAGTTCTCAACAATGGGCTACTACAATAAGGTACCTTCCCTGGTGCCATTCCTTGTTTCTGTCAGGTTCCAGGTCTCCTGTGACCCTGACCAGGATAATCAGTTTGAAAATTAGTAAATAATAATATATATTAACAAAAGCCTGAACTGACCTATGAAATCAGGGCACCTCCCAAGATTTTTAATAATGAAGATGCAGCATCAGACTGTTAAATTATTAAATCACTATTTAAAAACTGTGAAGTCAAGATGACCTCTTGCCTATACATTATATATTTTTCATTATATGTTTCATTAGCCTGCCCTGCACCCTGTATGTTCTGGGATGGGCTCCAGGCTTCCCCACGACCCTCACCAGGAATAAGCAGTATAGAAAATGACTGACTGACTGACTGACTGTTTCATTAGGTGTTATTGAATTGTAAACCAGGAGCAATGTTCATAATTTCATATTAATCCCAAATTCTCCAAATGTAAAAAAAAAAAAAATTCATTGTGACATAACTCCTACTGTACAATGCAAAACAAGTTTTATTGACATTGCAACATAAATTTAAAATCTGACATGCAAATGATTAGTGTAAAAACTTGCAGATACTTCCATCACCTATGTTCATTGGGACTGAATGGACTAAAATGATTGGTTGGAAAGCTCTCTCATGCACCACACATAATCCCTATATTACGAAAGGTCAACATGCAAAGGAGGTGGGCTCTTCTAATTAACTACCTATAACCAATACGAAATGTAACTGTAACCTCAATTCATTTACCATTTGCACCGACTACATTGTAATGAAAACACTGCTATTGCAGCTTTTCAAAAAGACAGGTTGGTAAGCAAAATCCCTATGATTATTTTTCTCTTTTTCAGCAGAAGACAGGCTGAAAATTACACTAGAAGGGACAGCAAACAGTAGTTTGGTTCACAAGTTGAGAACAAGAACAGGTCCTTTCAGGCGTCTCGGTATACTATTGTTGACTGACTCATCATTAGTGCTGTGACAGAGCATGTGTATTGTTAGAAATGCCTTATCTAAAGCTCTGGTGAGCTGACACAATTATGAAGGTAGTTGTTTGTGTTATGTGTTTTGTAGTGCGGCAGCCACGGAGACAAAGTAGTGGCAGATGACAAGAGAAAGACAACAGTAATCTAACCTGAAGAAACACAAGTGTCTTTACTACAGTGAGGGTGTGTCTAAAGACACTGCAGATGAAATGAACTGAACTCTGCACTGTGAGAACAAGCATTAAGCAGCTTTGTCACCCTCACACAAATAATTACAATGTTTCTTCCAGGCCAGACTACCAACCGCTAGGCTACTGGTTGTAAGCATTGTTTATTGTAATAAAGCAACTGTCATAGATAACAGGTGGCTTTTCAGTTTTTTGTCTGCTGTTTAGGAAAAGGGTTATTGAACTTATTCATTTCACATGGATTTTTAAACCCATTTCCCTTCATTCCTTTTCCTCAGTTGGCTTTTGCCACTATCGTTCAAAGGTGTCTACACATTCCATCAGACACCCTGGAAGTGTGTGGTAAGTGACTTATTACTGAAAACAAACCAAAGGATAAGTACTAATTCACACGTCTGAGGAATAATTCTCGCCCACTGAAAAGATTTCTCTGGTTGCTTTCAGGTGAATCTGAGCAATGTGTAAATTAGAGTAATTAACTAGTTAATCAGCAGGCAGCCAGGGAATTTCTCAACTGAAAGGCACATGAAATCAGGGTTGTCTTGCTCTGTTCTGCTGATTGAATCTAGCAGCTGTAGAGAAAACGGGAAAAAAAATCTAATCTGGAAAACCAGAGGAGGTTTCCATTAATGGTGAAGGCTGTTGGTAATTAATTGCTTAATTATGACACCTTCTCACTTGTGCCATATAATGCTTTGAAGACTGTAAGGGTAAGACGCGTGGCACGTGTTTAAGTGTATTAATACGATGTGGCTAGGAGCATTCTCCATTGGCTGGCATGTCACAGTTATAGGGTTGCATTAACATTCTCAGCAGATGCTCTGATCCATTTTGAATTGAGCTACTTATCCAACCTGCATTTCTGGGAATTTACAAGAGCAGCCTGGGCCTTGTCACAGCAAGTACTATCTTGCAATGAGAGCTTCCACTCATTGAGTGTGAAGTCCAGTTGATTAACCACAGAACCACCTGTTTCCCAGTTCCGGAGAAGGTCAGTATAAATTATTCAGGTGTGTCACACGTCCCCGACCACATGTGCGATCTACTAAGCGGAGCCTAATCTGCCCTCCTGCTGCACAGGACCGACAGGGAAAAGGCGATCCTGTCAGCAGAGGACGAGCCATCGCCCGACGAGGGAAATCACTCACTTCGATCAGTGCTTTACGCACAGTCATCTGCGGCTGCGGGACCTCGAGTGTTTGCCGCACAGATGGCCTAGCGAAGGGATGTGATCGAACGAACTGGGAACCGAACGAAACGCGTCCTCATAAATAGAAAATCTATATGAGGTGACTGTGCCGCTCCCTCCAGTACCACTGGTACCACTGGCAGTCAAAGTGCAGAGGAACCCCGGACTGAATATCGGACCGAGAAACAAGATGGGGAGAAGACAGTGCTTTCTGGGATACTGGAAACCTGACATTTCAATCATAGCGGATTTGGCAGCCAGGAACTTGATATTAAAACCTTTCTGAAATAATAAAATAAGGGAGGGGGAATACTCAGTGTCTCGCAAGGAAGAAGTGACAGAACAAACTGTTTTAATATCCCAACTGTAAAAAAGCAAAAACTTTTGCTATTGTCTCATTAATCGCAATGGCTGAATGTGATTTTTTTCAAAAATTGTTTTCTTTCTGTAAGATTCGCTGCATTGATTCCTTCCGTGGTGTATGTGACGTGACATCCATAACATGATCGTTTGAGGTAGAAGACAAAAATGCTTTAATAATTAACACTAAAGAAATTTTCATTTTATTGTGATAATCTGCCCCATAACTTTAAATCTTATTCATGAAAAATATAACCTTTGATAACAGAAGAACATTTAAAAACACTAGTATAGTTCATTAGTGTCTTGAAATTGTTAATACAAACAACTGTAGGTATGTAGAGGATGTAGTTGGTAATTTATAAGTTATAGACTTACCCTACTGTTTATTTTGGACTACTTATTACAAAGCAAAAACACCCTTAATTCAACAAAAAACATAACATATCAAAAAGTGACAAAGGAATGGAAAGACGTGACTATTTTCGCAATTTTCCACATATATTCCTATAAAGCTCATATATCCTGCAGTGCACTCGGCACCTGTGAAAAAAAATCAATAAAAGAGCAGATGACAAATATAGAAATTTAAGTTCTTAGAAACACATGTCCTTAAGGTGCAACCTCGCTCGTACTGACAAAGATTAAAGGGCCATTAAGACGTACAGAAGGCAAAAACCACCGAGGCCATTTCAGCAATAGTAATCCGATGGGGAGATTCTGAGTCTACGCGATCTGCTAATCTTTCTTATAACATCAAAGCAGAAGGTTTGGAAAGGTGGTGCAGGTATATACTAAACCAGTGCGATAACAGCCACATTGTTCATTTCAGATGGAGGAACAAAGGGGAGTTTACAGGATCTACCAGGGGAGAGTGTTATGAAAGGGTGAACCTTGCCTGAATATGCCATAAGAGTCAACTGGCTGAAGAACAATTTGCAGGACAGATTTGCCAAAGCAATGGGAATGATAGAGCCACGTCACACAAGTTATTTTACAGGATTACAGAACCGGCCCGCTGGGGATTCCTGGATATTACTCCAAAATTGTATTCACTTTTGTTGTGTGTTCACCCTTGAGGGGTAAAAGAGCACAGATTGTCTTACGTTTATCTGTCTGAATCACCATCCAGCCTTGTGACTGGTGTTCAGAACCTGCCTGCGCACCACACGCTTTCGTTTTCATCGGGGTATTCGTGTGGCTGCTGCGTCACCAGCGATGTGTCATTTCACACGCGTTCGTCCGTGCCAGCGCGGATCCACTTTCGTGTCGTGCACTATCAAGCTCACGGCTCTTCCGATGTATCCCCAAATGCATTGAGGAGCGTGTTGATTTTGTGGCAGCCTTTCCGCAGCATTAAGAGAGTATATGGGAGCGATCTTTCTGAAACCTCCTCTCTGGGTTAATTTGCACTGAGGAACGACCCCCTGATGTCAGGCATTGATTCGGGATAAATCCATTGCAAATCTGCATAGCTGATAAGTCAACCCCCCCACGCCCTTTCCACTCCTCAAAGGGGACGGAAGCAACACAGCAGTCCTCAACCGCCTGACACCTGACAGCTTGACAGCTCACCACTGAATGACTGAACATGATTCTAAACTCTGATATTAAATGCTATAGAAACACACTACAGACACAGCTATGGTTCTGTCTATGGAAACAGTATGAGGTCAGAAATGAAAGTAACTGTAGCACAGCAGAATGGACTAGATTACCAGTGTTATGAATCTGTCTACAAGGTCCCGGTTGGTTCAATTTACATACATTATGTTGTTCCAAAGGACTAACAGGTAGCATAAAAAATAACGTGCCATTTGGACAGCATGTTAGCAGAACAGAGTGGTTTTCTAACAATCCCATAAAGCATGTGTATCTTCACATAAATACTGATCTATTTCGCTCAACATTACTAAACCGAGAAATTTTGGGTGCCTATGTTAACCATCCTTGGAAGGGTCATGCACGTGTGTATCTTCACATAAATGTTGATCTATTTCGCTCAATGTTACTAAACTGAGAAATTTTGGGTGCCTATGTTAACCATCCTTGGAAGGGTCATGCACGTGTGTATCTTCACATAAATGCTGATCTATTTCGCTCAATGTTACTAAACTGAGAAATTTCGGGTGCCTATGTTAACCATCCTTGGAAGGGTCATGCATGTTGGTGAGCGAATGATAGACATTGTTGCCATGGTAGTGGAATATGAGAGATTTAGGATTGTACAAAGCATTAACGATACAGGCACACCACGTAAAAAGACATTACCATTAAGTGTTAAGCAGTGTTTATGTCAGGCAGTGTGGTTTGTCCTTGAGGGTGGCAAATAAACCGTTCTGCTAATCGGTCTTTAACAAATTTGCATTTCATGGAGTGTTTTTCATTCTGATAATGCAGGCGTTCAAATGACAAAATAACCTCTGCAGATGTTTTTTTTTTTTTCCTAGCTGGATTAAATGTTCTTACCTTCCATTAATTCTAAAGGGATTTTCATGATCAGATGCCAAATTACAATCAGGGACATTGAAACTGATCTCAACCACCATTTTTATATCGATGATTGAAAACCCTACCGGTCTTTAGTGACTACATAGTGTGTGGTTTCACACATCATATTTTTCAAAGACCTGGTATGCACAAAGTCCACGTGTGTGCAGCACATCTGTAAACGCGTGCAAGTGCACAGCGGCCAGTGGCCGGCATCTCATGCAAGCACGTGCGAGCGATGCAACCACCTCCGTCGCATTCTGCAGCTGCGGAAGCCGGTGCAGGCGTTCGGCACGATGGGCACGTGTGGGAGTGTGCGGCTTTGACAGCGTCTACCCAGAGCAGCTGTGGCACACAGCCACGGCACGCAGCAGGTTCCGCTCCGACTGTGTCAGGAAAGGACGGCGAGACCGCTCTGTGAGCGCTGAAGCATCGCAGCTGGTGGAAGCGAGGGGATTGTGGGGGAGGGAAAAAAATGACAGCAAGAAAGAGCGAGCGAGGCGTGTGTGATAAGTAGGCCAGTAGAAAGCTCAGCGGTTAGGGACATGCCAGCTGCTTATTCAAGGCCCAGGAGGGAACCAGCTATAGTACCTAAGAGAACTGCACTTAACCTGAAACTTAAACCACTCTTGTAAAATATATCTGTGTATAAATAGAGGGAAATGTGCTTGTTTTGCTTGTTTTGGATTTTGAAAAAGCAGAAATGAATTAAGTAGAGACAATGGTCTATAGTATGTATGTGAAAAGTAGGGCAGGGATCATAGGCCTTTCACCACACAAATGTGGAGTGACCTAAAAGGTCAAAAGATGAAAGACCCACGATAACCATGCAGGTGTAAATGTGATAAGTACAACACAGTAAGACTGAGGACAGGTCAACAACAGGTGCAAGTGTGAGCAGCAAGGGAGACCAGTGCAAAGACCTGCAACAGGGTGAGTATGGATTTATCTTCTACTTCAGGTGGGACTCCACAGACAGAGAGATGCCTGCCATATTTCTCCTTTCCTCTGCCTCTACAGGTGCGTTTGTCTGCTTAAGCAAGCAAAAAGCAAAATTCAGGTAAAAGGCAGCTAGGCAAGGACAAGCAAGCAAGAATCTGCAACAAATATGTTCAATAGGTCAAAGGTCACAGGGATACCACGGGTTGCAGACAAAACTAAACAGATGCTGCCAGCAGATGCTCAAAAGAGGCGATTCAGTCTCTTGCTGGGCGTAATTGTTAGATATGCTCCAAGAATATGTCTGAATACTTGTGTCATTTTTTCCTAAAAACACATATTTACTGTCCTTGCTCACAGCCCCATTTCTGCACAGTAAAACCATTTTACACAGCATCTCTGAACACAAGCCAACACACTGCAGGTGATGTCAACCGCCTAAAATGTGATCATCACACCAGTGACATTCTGAGGCTTGGGGGCAAGCAGTTAGCGGTCACTGCAGTTCAATAGCTCTCGGTCTAAAAAAAACCCTACACAGAGAAGGCAGAAAGGGTCTGAACCTTGCACTGAAAGTTTACACGCTTCAAATTTCAGGAACGGTACATCTGTCGCATATTTGAACAAACCTTAGCGAAGGTTTCACTTGCATTGTATCAGGAAAAAAAAGTCCAGTTACTTAAGTTTTTATTTACATATTGTCCTATATGGACCTGTTCTATACACAAACTCTGACTGACTAAACAATCAGATAACTAAAAACAGGAAGGTATTGGTGGTATTCTGACACACTGGGGTTAATCCAAACACTGCAAGCAGTTTTACAAGGTTATAAACTATCAGAAATAAAGAGTAATAACAGTAACTCTGTAATTGTGCCTCTTGTGATAGTGGCTGCAGCATATATGAGAGCACATAAATTATGTAACACCTAATAGTGAATTCTTTCATAAAATTCATACTTTATATTCGTAGAACCCCCCTCCCTCCCCCCAGCAGCTACTGGGAAGCCAGGCATAGGTTCAATGTGTTTTCCACTTGCCGTTTGCTCCGACACTGAAACCACAACAGCATCGCTAACAGCTCACGGCTCATTAGCGCATCCTCGAGCTTTGCGCCAATATTCCCTAACGTGTGTACATATAAAATGTGCAGAACTGGCCTCGCTAAACACTAGAGGCCAGGAGTGGGTCTGGTTTTAGTCAAGCCCATCAGCATCACAAAACCTCCAAAGCACAGAGTATTTTCTTCTTTATTTCCTATCGATGGTTATGTTGGTCTCCGACATAGACGGAACAAAAGCAATCCATCATAAGTCATCAAAAGAAATATCTTTCTTGCTCAGCAATGTGTAGCCACACTCTTTAAAAGAAGTTTTATTTGCTCGAATGGTGATGCAGACATTTTTTTAGCACACGAGTGGTTTTACATCGCATCAACTCTGCTAACCTGCGGCAAGAAGCAACAGGATCAGCATAAGATACGGAAAAACATGAACACAAAAAACCGTAATGTGGAGACGTCTCAAAATTGCATGGTGATTTTGGGATTCGGCCTTCTCGTCCCGCATGTCATTTAGATTGGAGGGAATAAAAGCAGCCCTTTAATGACAGAGGCTGCAGCATGGATATTGGCAGCAGAACCATGTAGTGAATCTAGGCCATGGAACATGCTACTCTGACAATGAATTGACATGTGTTAATATGAGTCAAGATGCAGCGTTGTTGTCAGAGAAGAAAGAAGGCTAGCTTCTGCAGATTTAGCATATAATCCAGATCAACAGGAGTCCCATTGTAGAAGATAAATAAATACAGTTACTAATTAAAAATTCAGACAGAATGACATTAGTATAATAGGGGGCATAAAAACACAAGAAACAGAACTAATTAAAAGGAAACATACAATGGCGAAGAGCTCTTCTGATCAAAGGCAGCGCAAGCATAAATGTGTCTTAGTAATTGGATCATGTAGGTTTTTATACAGAGGGAGTTTTGTATCTGAAGAATGACTGTAGACCTTCACAGCCGTTTATTCTGCAGACTTTCGGCGAGGAGCAGGATTTGTTAGGATACCAGTAATGTTGGAGAGTTGGACCCAGCCAAGAAAGCTAATGTTGCAGCAAAACTGAGGAGTGTGAAAAGGAAGAGGTAAAAATTTGCATCTAATCACTCCTTGATGCACAGTAGGAGCCATGGGGTTTTCAGGTTAATTTATGTGCACACCTGCCAGGTTGTATTGGAGCTCGGAGCCAGAGAAAAGTGTTCCAGCAAAGGTGTGAGGATCCACCTGCAACACAGCCTCTGCCCAAAATGAAAATTAGAAAGAACACCTTCCCTCTCTGCAGCCATGAAACAAGCCAGCATGATTAACAACACACCAAGCCTTATACACAGCTTCCATCACCGCGGGTCTGCACAGTGTCACTCCACACATCCCGCGTTCCTTTTCTTTACGTTTACCTCAAAACTCAGAATTTGCATAATCAGAATCTCGTTTTCTTTTGCCTCGGGAAGCCGACTGCAATTCGAACAAAAGGCTCATTATGAGTTTTGGAGGAAGAAAAAAACAACCGCATGCAGAATTCCATATCTTCTGACCAAGTTCCTCAGTGCTGTCTGTTATTTCTGAGCATGCACTCCTCATTTTCCAGAAGCAGCACAAATAAGGAAAAAAAAACAAAGGATATGTTCTCAGGCAATGAAAAAGGACACCAAACAAACCATCATCTTCTCCACAAACGCCCACTCATCTTCTGAAGTCACAAAGATTCTCCAGAGTTGCTTCCTTCTAAGCTACACCAGCAGCATTTTTGCCCACTTAGGTTGTTCAGATCTCGTACATTATTTCCCTCTCGACTGTAGTTCGGAAAATAACACAACAAGTGACAGGCTGGGCACTCGCTGCGCGGGCTCTGTTTGAACACATGCCAGGCCTGCAGAGTAAACAGGCAGCACCACGTGGACTCGCAGGATGGAACCTGGTGGCCCCAAGTGGCTAACTCCATAGTGACGAGGCGACCCCAGCACTTTGAGTCTCCTGCAGGGCCAGACTCCTCCACCATTTCATATCACAGTAAACACCTCTCTAGCCTTTTCTAACCCCACTGGGAGGATAAGATAATTAGCTTTAAATGAGATCATTTATCCTTCCAAATCAACCGGCAATCTGGTAGACCAGTCATACAGCTCATCTCCAGTCAAAGGAACTCTGAAGTATGCACAGGCTCCATACCCATGCTGGCCATAATTACATAACAATCCCTGAGCCTCGTGACTGCAGATGCTCTAACATCCATTTTCAACCTATTCAGAGTACCTGTACTGCCAACTCTGCAGAGCGTTACAGCCAAAATCCTCCCTCTGCTTGGATTTCCACAAACACTGTCTAGATCCTATATTACACGACTTAGGCACAAGCTCCAGTGCACAACATAAACGGCATGCCACCAAGTTTCACAGATGTATGTCCAAGCTTATGACATTTGTTGTTTTTACTAGGATCAGCTAAAGGCAGTTTATTAGTCAGCAGAGCATGAAGGTGTGTTTATGGCAAAAATGCAGTACAGCTTCATAGCTGGTTTAAGCTGTGTGCTAAATTAAAATGGCATTATGACTGGCAGCACTGACAGGAAAAAAAAAAAAAACAAGGAAATTTCTAGAGGTTATAAACTTAATTTTAAGTGGCTCCCACTTGATTTTCTTGTGGCATGACATCACAGGAGTATGTCGCTCATCAAACCAAAAAGAGTCTTTTGTTCAGACCATCGAATGAAACCTGACTATGTTTGCTTGACTTTTTGTTTGAGAGCAAAATACTGAGATACATCAGTGATGGGCCAGAAGTTTCATCAAGAGGTCTTCAGTTTAACTACTGCACTGCAAAACAGCAGCTGTCTTCTTCCACAAAATTCTCAGCAAAAAAAAAAATTATAAAAAAGCATAGCAGTGCATGTGCGTTGTCGAGGAATTGTGAACGAACTGCTGTAGTTTACAATTCCACTAATTTCACAAGAGTGAAAAAGCAGACTGCCAAAGCAATGTGTAACTAAAATTTTGGCAGAGGAAAAAACACCCAGCGTTCATGAAACAAAACACGCCTCTTCCATCTATGTGTTTCATACACAAACCTGCCTGTAAACACAATCATGCTACGTATTTGGAAAATAAACTTCATCAAAGACCTCTATCTGTTTCAGACAAGTACCTTCATGTTCAGAAACAAAAGCACCCTCAAGGTTTAAATTATAATTGATCCTACAGTAAAATGAAGGAGATTCTTAGGAAAACACCAGCCACTGGAAGCAAGACAGCAGCAATGAATCAAAAGGGTTTATATTTACATAAAACATATACATCAGCCTGGAAGCAATTAAAGGAAATTTTGATGTGATTATCAACATTCTGACATACGCTCCTAAAATGAAATCACTTTTCCTTGTAAACACACCATTCAGTCCTTGAAAAAACGTCCTTAAATTGATTCCCATGGCCACAGCCAAAAATTCCTGGAATACAAAGAACGCAATAAGATTAAACTTAAAGTTCTTTAACATTGCAAATGTATTGAAATAGATTTTGGGCCATGGATTTTCTGGTGTATCATCACAGCATTTTTTTTATGGAGGATTTCCAGAAATGGGTCTATTTTAATATCCCTTGACAAAACTGCCTTTGTTGCGGCCAGCAATTGTAACAACGGCCTATTGTCGGCCTTTATTGTGTCTGCATAATGTCTGTGTCTATATGGTGTTTACGTCTTCAAATAACCCTTCATATTAAAATTTTTGCTGAGGTGCTGATTGGTTTCCTCCTCTCCATCTCAGTTCCCCCCTCTCTCTCTCTCTCTCTCTCTCTCTCTCTCTCGCTATCTCTCTTTCTTCCCCCTCCCTCCTTTTTCCCCCTTCCATTTCTCAGAAAGGCACAGAATGCGTAACACGCTGAGCGGAATTTATGCAACAAGTGGAGACCGCACTGATCAGTCACACAGGGAGCCGTTACCATGCCAACCATCCACAGAGAAACCATCCAACAGAACAAGAGCCTGTGTGTTCAAGCGGCTTCTGATGACCAGGGAAGAAAAAAAAAAAAGAATGACAGTAATAATGAAGTTCTCCTTTCAAGCACAGCTTCCCTTCCATGAAATCAGCTGCACAAGTGTAACAAACACGCAGCTGATGTTCGCCACAGTCCACACAACGTCCAGCTCGTCTGGCTAAACTCTTATTCATTCACAAACGAGTCCTCTGGATGTGCACTGATTTTCCTTTGTTTGTAAGAGAAAATGAAAACATTTCTTTTCTGATCCCGAATTCAGGTTTGTTCCTCTTCAGGTGATCAGTCACAGTTAATGTCATTAGGATGCCGACAACGGTCATATTCGGCAGGCTATTTATAGCTAAAAAACATTCAGGCCACTTAAAATTCAAAATAATAAAAAAAAAAAAGCTTGCATTTGTTTAACATTTATATGCATTTTATAATGGCATCTACTATTAATTCAGTGAACATTTTCTGAGTTTGTTCCATGTTTTACCATCATTAACTTTGCCTCCTAGAAATCTGCTGTTTAGAAATTCTGCAGAAAAAAAAGAAAACACTCTCTGGGCTGCAAACCATGAAAATCGGGTGACATTTGAATAGCATCTGCCCATGCAAAAGCCTGTTATTTGCCCCGCAGCACAGTCTGCGGAAAGGAGGGCTACAATCCTTGGAATGATCTTCACATGATGAGTGGCTCTAACAAGGCCTGGCTGCACCACCAGCCTGACTGGCAGGAGTGCACTTCAGATGCCACATGAACGAACGGCAGATGTGACGCCCGCTAATGCAGACATGCTACGAGTGTGGAATGCGTCTCTTTCCGTATGTGCTGTGGAATGTTGTGTGGGCTGCCTTCTCATTGTTCAGTAAATACACTCATTTGACACTCTCACTTCCTTGTTGTTAAGATCCCTAACCTTTACGTTATGTTCCAAAGCAATTACCTGCTCTTTCCTTTACAGTGCTCTAATTACAAACATGCATTGAATTATGCATGCATGCACACATAACGCTTTTCCTAAATTGTCAGGATGTTAATCATAGTATTGATTAGGCACCAAGTTTTTAAAAAGGAAAAATCAACGGTTTAGTACAGACTGCCCAACCTATCGTGTGTTCTTATTCTCCCCACTAACACTGTTGCTCTGCCTCTGGTCCTTGGATTTTGCATAATGCCATGTCACTGAAATACAGGCACCACTATACTTACGAACATCCGACTTGCGAACATTCATAGATACGAACAAAGGCCACTATCATTTCAATTTTTGTTCAGAGGAAGGAACTGGGGAGCTGCAGCTAAAAAATGTTAAATACACGGCTCTCCAGACAAGTACGGCATTTGGCCAGTACATCCACCGGGCAGCACCGCAGCATCCGCCATCTTATGCCCCTTGTTCGCTCAGTTTGCGGATCGTAAACACGTACACCGAAGTGCTCTAAGATTTATTGTGATTTTTCGTGAATTATCCAGTGCATCGCGTATCCTTCATGGTTGGTGAAAAGCGTCAGGTTACTGATGTTAGTAGTAGTGCTAAAAAGCGACAAGCCATGTCAATGGAGACATAGGTGGCAATAATTAGAAGGCTTGATAGTGGGAAAAAATGGTGAGCATCACCTGTTCTTATAAAAGGTAAAAGCAAGCTGTAACACCCCTGCTTGTAATGACCCTTGTGTACCCTAGATGTCACCCTTTCTCCTGCCCCTTTGTGCTGAGTTAT
>JABJVR010002058.1:0-18054 GCA_025773905.1 Chitala chitala
GGGCCCAAGGTTGACTGGCTGCCCAGCCCCTCCTGGGCATCCTAACATTACAGATAGTAGTGATACTTATAGAGAGTGAATGGTGTTTTAAATCCCAGGAAGGATATTCCTGACACACGTTTTCATGGACCAATCACAGGATTTGAAGTGTAGGATCCTTATAAAGGGGAAGAGGGAGAAGAGTCACCCAGAGAAGACAGAAAACTCTTCCAGTTCCTCTTCCAGCTCTGAAGATGAGCTGGCCAATGCTGCGACCAAGACCAAAGCCAAGAAAGACTCTGTGAAGGTGAGTCCTCCTCCGTGTTTGTGGGTGAGCGACGAGGCACTACGCTATGCGTGTGTGTACATGTGCCCGTTACATGTATATTGTGATAGAGGGGATATCATTAGTAATGGCAGTGATTTTGAAATATACTAGGCAGTCACTTTCCCTGTAATGTAAACACTGTCTGTTGTATAAGGGTTTATCAGTAAAACAGCAGGCTCCCTCTGACACTGAAATAAGTGTACCTGTGTACTGGTTGTCACTAAAAATTGGTTAACAGGGATAAGAATCTAGCTAAAGGAACAATAAAGACATTAAAACACATGGAAACATTTGATACTTGTTCATCTGGCTGGTAGAGAAAATTCTTAGAGGACACAGAACAAAAACATGAACAGGATAAGCCACTTTCCAGAATCTGCCCTTTTAAATAATCAATATAGCAATACTATGTGACTTATTCCAAAGCATAACGGTAAAGCACATAAAGCTATAAATGTCCTGTAATGTTTCAGTAATTGTTAATTAAAGCTTATGCTATAGGTTGTTATTACTGTCCTCTGGGGTAATTATCCAGTTTGGGCAGATTGATGCTATGCAGTTCATTTAGTGTGCCTAACTTAGATCTGCTCATTCATCTCTGCTTCATCTTCTTATGTGTGTTTAAATCGCTCACTCTCGTTCATCTGTACTGCATCATCTTATGTGTTTAATTCGCTCACTTTCGTTCATCCATGCTTCATCTTGTTATTAAGTATGTTTATCTCAGTCCCCCTTCTTCATCTCTGCGTGCTCATCTTATTAAGTGTGTTTAATTTGGAAACGCTCATTGCTAGTCAAGGAGACTGTTTACACTTAGGTGTGCCAGGCACTGCTTTTGCAAACTTTTGCTTGGTGGAGGTTTTTCTGTGTACTTTATGTTGAATTCTTATTTGTGGGGCCTTTTGCCCATGTTTTGTTTTGATTGGATTTACAACAGCACAAAACTTTTTTATAATTTACATAATAAATAATTACCTAAAAATACAATAGAATAATAATGTCAATAGTTTTAAAAGTATGTAAAACCTTCCAGTTTGGTTTCTGTAATATGTTTATAATTGTAAATGTACAGAGCTTATGTGAAGATGGCTAAAATTGTGAAGGCCTGAATACACTTGTCTTGCCCGTCTGCCTGTGTGTGCGTGTACACGTGGCTGTGTGTGTGCTTCCCTCAGACCACCTCGTCCAAGCTGAGCCCTGAGCTCTCAGACCTAGTGGTGTACTGCCGTGGTACACCCTTCCGGGGCTTCAGCCAGGCCGCACAGAAGCCACCCTGTGAGATATCCTCCTTCTCTGAGAGCGAGGCCCTCAGACACGCCAAAGAGTCGGGTGAGTTGGGTGTCTAAGGGTGTTGATCTACACTCGTTACATTTCCTCTGTGCCTGTGATGTGTGTTGGAGCAGAATACCGTTGCCCATAAATACTCTCCTTTCAGTGTCAAATACTTTTTTGATTTATTTCACAATGTTTTCTGATGGCAGCACAGTGGTGTGGTGGTTAGCACTGTTGCCTCGCACCTCCAGGCCTGGGGTTCAATTCCTGCTTTGGCTCTGTGTGTGTGGAGTTTGCATGTTCTCCCTGTGCTTGGTGGGGTTTCTCTGGGTTCTCTGGTTCCCTCTTGCAGTCCAAAGACATGCATGTTAGGTTGATTGGTGTCTCCAAAATTGCCCATTGTGTTGGTGCCCTGTGGTGGGTTGGTGTCCCTTGCCCTGCGCCCTGTGTGTTCTGGGATGGGCTCCAGGCTTCTCCGCGACCCTTAACAGGATAAGCGGTAGAGAAAATGACTGACTGATGTTTTCTGATGCTGTAAGAGTTGCTTCATGGGTATGTCTGTGTTTCATGGGTGTAGGCTGATTTGTAGAGGCTTAAGAAACAGAACTATAACTGCAAGGTCCTAAATGCACCTAAATTCGCCACATTACTGGCCTTGCTGTTCATACCTCTCGAGTCATTCTGTAAAGAGACAGCTGTAAAAGTGGATGCTCCAAAGTGTGCCAGCCAGATGTGCATACATGATGTTTCCCCCTGCATGTCTGACCGTGAGGCCGCATCTCCTCCACATGCAGGAAAGTGGTTTGTCCGACACAACAGCAGACAGGTCAGCAGGATCTACCCCTCGGGTCAGCGCCTGCAGTCGTCCAACTTCAACCCACAAGAGATGTGGAATGCTGGGTGTCAGATGGGTGAGGATGCCCCTCTTCTCCTCGGCCTTCTGTAATGCTGCTCTGCATGACTCCTAGAACAACTCAGTGCAATTCAGTTTCTTTTTATACAACAGTTAGTTTTGACCAAGGAATTTGGTTTGATTTTTTTGGACAGGAGGTTTTGCAAATCACTCTGCTGTCACAGGTGTTGTAATAATAGTTAATTACACTAACTAATAAACAAATCATAATCTGTTTTTGCTTATTAGTCAACCAATAAATGGCATTTGTAGAACTTTTGTATAATAATTGTTAATTGCACTAACTGTTGGTTGCTAGCTCAACGCTACATTTTAAGGAACTACGCTGAAATGATGGACATTTTCCTGGAAATAACATTTGAGTTAAGTTATGAATAGTTGTCAGCAATATAGTTGTCAGGATAAGGAGAAGGAAAAAAACCAGGACAAAGCTAACACAGTAAGGCAGACAGCATGGGACTTAAATTGCACAACAGTTGCAGTTAAATTAAACATAAATTAAACAACAGTTGTGGAACTATTTCTGGTGGCAGAGCCACATAACTGATTAAATAAAAAACAAATCATTATTTGTTATCATGTATTACAGTCAACTAATAAATGGTGTTTGTAGAACTGTTGTATAAAACCAATATTGCACTCAAGGTGGTGCTTTTCAGCTGAATATAGCTGTGACGTCTTCGGCCACATCACAGCCATGCTGATATTCAGTACAGCAGGACAACCTTGAGTGCGATGTTGCTTTATTATACAACACCTTTCACATAAGATGCCTCAAGGTACTTTACAGGAATGAATTACAGCTGGTAAAAAGAATTAAGAATTGATGGTGTCATTGACGTCTAAGTTAAGGTAAAGCCAGGAGACAACAGAGAAGAGTAACCAAAAAGAGAAAAAAAAACCTCAGGGGGCTGCCCACCCCTCCTGAGTATGCTAAACATTACAGAACACATGAAGCTGTCTCTTCCTCCCTCAGGCCTTAACATTCACTCACTGTCTTCACAGAGTCTGCCTTGCATTCATTCATTCATTCACTGATACATTAACCAGTCCATTCAATCATATCAACAAACTGTTTGTCCATTTTTGGGTTGTGGAGGGCCTGCTTGACAATTCTTTCTCCTCACAGTGGCCCTGAACTTCCAGACCCCAGGTGAGCAGATGGACCTCAACCAGGGCCGCTTCCTCCCAAACGGCCGCTGTGGCTACATTCTCAAGCCGACCTTCATGTGTGACGTCGAGACCAATTTCAACCCAGAGAACACCTGTGGGGGCCCGGGACACTGTCCCATGCTACTCACTATGCGGGTGAGCCTTAATCTGGGAATGGGACAGACTTCTTACTTAAGGTCATTCTCCCATTATCACAGCCACCACATAGATAATGTAATAGTGGCCATGGCAGATCACCCATTTAGGTGAACTCTAGGGTCACCCAGAATGACATTTGACCAAGGGTAGCAAAATACACAATCAAGTGTTTGAACATGCTGGGATCAGCAGGCAGCAGAAAAATGTGAGATTGAGTACAGCTGGATAAACGAAGTATTAAATCAAAAAAGAGGCAGCACTGTTTTGTTATGCCAAAAGCAGCAAAACATCTGTTGTAGGTAGTGGGTTAGGTTTTAGGATCATTGTGTGTGTGTGTGTGTGTGTGTGTATGTGTGTATGCTTTTCTTCTCTCCTTGAAAAACTCATGGCTGCCACAGATAATTAAATTGCATACATTATGAAATTCAATGCTTCACTCAGGAGCTAAAGTGATCAAGTAAAATGAAAACATTTGTACACACACGTACACACACGTACACGTACACACACACACACACACACACACACACACACACACACGGTTGGCAGCAGGAGTCTGACTCCCCGTGGGAGGAAGCTGTAACAGACCTGGACCGAATGCTGCAAAACCTTTAACCCAGCTACACACTGCAGTAAGTGTAATGTTTACTAATAAAGACGTGAACCAGAAATCCTAGTAAAAGAAAATCAACATGCAGACCAGCAGACACAAGAAACTGAAACTCTGAAACAATTAACTCAGTCAGAACCACAAGACATACAAGCACTGGCCAAAGAAGAAGAAGACTCAGTGTCAGTAAGTGATCAGAATCACAGCTACAGTGGTGGTTCTAGACCATTTCAGCTGTGGGAGCCAGACTGGGGTCAAGTGTTCTGTTAGGCTATGGGACCAGATGTATTTCACCTTACTGTCTTCCAAATAATAATTACCATAGATTGGTGGCATTAAGAAGTAAAAAAAAATTGAAAACTGGTTGTTAATTTTTGCCATTGTTTTCAGTTAGCACTTGACATTCTTTTACACTTGTATTTGGTGGGACTCTTGCAGTTTTTATTAACTTAATTTCATTGGTTATCCTAACTTTTTTACCACACTGGTAAACTGCATTACTATAATTCTAACATTATCCTATCAGTAGCATAATATCACTAATTTCCCTGCAACCGAAGGGATTAAAAACCCTCTGGAACAATAAGAGACTGATTAAAAGTGGCATCTCTGATAAGGAAATGCAGCTGGTTTGAAACATGTAACTCACCATTGTTTCTTATTTAGGCCACCTTGCATTCACACACATCATTTTTTCTGCTGCGACTCTGCGCTTCAGCAGCTGACGTGACTCGACCACCCAAAACTGTCCAGAAAATGTGCATTTATTTGTGTTTTACCTGTCATCAGCACACATAACTAGCCAACATACGTACATGCAAATAATAATATTATTTACGACCCAAGTAGCATACTCATTTAGAGAGGTCACAGGGGGCCTGTGCATGTTGTCACAGGCCCCCCTTGTCCCCCCCATAGACCTGCCACTGCTTCATTCTGTGTTACTCAGCTTGTCTTGGTGAATGCACATTCGTACCTTATTAACAAATCCTGCACCCTGTTAGAGGCCGTATTACCTTACAGATATATCTAGTATCTACTGAAATATATATATATTAGAGATCAAACAATATAAAACTGTATCACCACTATTGCAGTGACCAAAATTATTGTGGTTATCAATATTATCACAGTATGGTTAAAGTGTAGTAAAAGGTTCAAAACGTACTGTTATAAAAAAGCAGAATAGGAGCACACTTCACACTGAGTCTGCTTAGGAGGCTGATCAACGTTCGGCGCATCGTCACTGCCTTCTGCCACGCACTTCTCACTGACACAGCACAGACTCGTGCTGGATGCTGCGTGTGTCTAGGAGACTGTTGCTAACTTTGGTTGATGCTGGAAAGTATTTAACCCTTTAGTGGAGAGTTTTAATTAACAACTGTTTTAATGATAATTAAAATTTTAAACGGTAATATTAACTGTTGGGAATTTTACCGCAGTTTGACATAAAATATATATATATATATATATATATATATATATATATATATATATATACACACACACACACACACACACATACAGGTTGCCTTCATGATGCAGTTCATAATAATTTATGACTTGTGCTCTTTTTATGAATGTGGTAAAGCAGTTTGTTTTGTTTAAGGATGCAGATTCATAACCCCATTCTTACTGGTGTGAATCTCAGGAATTTGTGTAAATGATTAACCTGAGCCACTTAACTGAAATGTCCAACTTTGTGAGAAGGTAAACATACGGCACTATGAATGAAAGCATTATTTGGGCAAGTTAAATGCAGAACTGACAGGACTGACTGCCAAACAGTGGTGCAGGTTTTGAGCTAACCAGGTCACGTGCACTGATACACACACACACTCTTCTAATTTGTGCGCCACAGACTGACTGTTCAGATTGACTGAATATAGTTTGAGTGCATAAAATAGCAGGCGTGTTAGTTTATTGGGCAGCTCATTGTTGAATAGATTTTTGTTTTATGGAACATTCACACTCAAACACAGAGGCAATTATTTATAATATAGAGTCCCTGCTTAGCCTACACATCATGTGTTTGGAGTATGGAAAGAAACCACAGCAGCTAGAAAATTCCATATATCTGAGGGCAGCTCAAAGTCAACTGTGCAAAAAGTTATGGCAAAGTAGCAGCTCTGCATATAGAATCTGTATGTTCTCTCTGTACCTCACACCAGCTGTGTGTGGAGTCTGTATGTTTTCTCTGTACCTCACACCAGCTGTGTGTGGAGTCTGTATGTTCTCTGTTCTCACACCAGCTGTGTGTGGAGTCTGTATGTTCTCTTTGTGCCTCACACCAGCTCTGTGTGTGGAGTTTGTATGTTCTCTTTGTGCCTCACACCAGCTCTGTGTGTGGAGTCTGTATATTCTCTTTGTGCCTCACACCAGCTCTGTGTGTGGAGTCTGTATGTTCTCCATGTGCCTGTGTGTCCCTTAGCTGCTCTGGCATCTTTCCACACTTAGAGTTGGCAGAAGTACTTTTACATTTATTAATTAAGCAGATGCTTCTATCCAAAGCAACTTACAACGTTTTTACATATGTGTTACGATAAGCTAGTGTTGAGTACTGTGCTCAGGAACACGTGGTGGATGGGCTGAAACTCAAACTAGGAGACCTCTGCATGCCACCCTGATGTTCTATCCATTGAGCCACCAGTAAGTACAGAAATGTACTTAAATAAAAGTGAAATTAGTCAGCTAAAAAGTAGTCTGGTACAAGTCAACGTACTGTATTTATATATTTACTCAAGTATAAAGCAATACATTTATAATTTTACTTATAAAATATATTGTATTTTATACTGTACCCCTGTAAAGTACCCCTCATCTAAAAGGCATTTCTAATGCATACTTTCAAGTTGCACTGTGAATTACTGATAAAGATTCACAGATGAGAAAGGAGTGTGCACAACTGTTTTAACTCATAACTGCATAACAGGTAAAATGATGAATACAATCAAATTTGAACAAGGCTTCTGTATGCAGTTAGCCAGCACAGGCAATGCATTCCATAAGGCTTGTTTTTGTGCCAATCACACGGACATGGATGCTGTTTTTTGTTGCTTTGTTGCTGCTGCTTCGTGCCTCTCCTGTGCATGTGTGCGTGTTGGTGAATATGTGAATACCAATGCCAGTATTGTCACAAGAAGATTATCACAGTCCTGCTAACAGGCAAAATCGAAATTTCCATTAGCATTATGATTTATTTATTTAGGTATATGATCAGCTTCCTGTACAACACAGGAAATAATTTGCAATAGGCTACATGAATAAAGTCACAAATCTTTTTTGATTTTAGGGAGTAGAAAGTATAGACTTCCCCCTGAAAAGTAGCAATTAAAAGTAAAAAGTATTAAGAAAAAAAACTATGATTCAAGTATATACATGAAAGTCATATCCCATTTCCACTCACACTGAAGCAAATATTGAAGAAAACATTTAAGTTAGGTGAATTTGTCCCTAAATTGTCCCTTTAGAGTGTGTGTGTGTGTGTGTGTGTGTGTGTGTGTGTGTACCTGCATATGTGCACTCATGCATACTCTGTGATGGATTGCCATCTCATACAAAGGGCACACTACATACTTCCTGTGGTACACTCTGTGACCCTGAACTAAATGAGAAGTTATACGAAATGGCTGGTTTCATGGGTGGTTTCTACTTATAAAGTCTTGGATTTGTGTACCTTTCACACTATGTTTGCATATAGAGATTTAGTTTCCTGTATAGACACGGTGTATTGTGTAGGGTAAAAATGTATAGGTCTTTCTGTCCTCTCTGATACAGGTGATTTCAGCCCAGCAGCTCCCAAAAGTTGAGAAGGACAAGCCACAGTCCATTGTGGACCCTCTGGTTTGGGTGGAGATCCATGGTGTCCCGATCGATAACGCCCGGGAGAAAACCCATCATATTGACAATAACGGTGGGCCCACTTCAATTTATCACATGACTCCTGATTGCCCTAAATGTCTACCCAAGGATCAGATGTGTTCATTGTATAAGTAATGTTATGCAGGTGCTTTCATCACCATTATGCGGTGTCTGTCTAGGAGAGTGTTAGTATAAGTAACCAGAACTAAAAGATATAGGGGTATGTATTCAATATTGTGATACTTTTGGCATTCCAGCCTAAAATAGTAGCATGAAGTCAGAATGTTACAAAACAGTAATTTTTCATGTTTTGCATGTCACTGATATACCACTCATATGGTGGGTGCCTTTTCCAGGGTTCAACCCTCGGTGGAACTGCACCCTCTACTTCCAGGTGCAGGTTCCAGAGCTAGCTTTGGTTCGCTTCCTGGTAGAAGACCATGACTACACCACCAGGAATGACTTTGTGGGACAGTTCACATTGCCTTTCCTTAGCATGCGCACAGGTATCTTTTCGTTTTATTATTTTTAGCAAAGGATTGTCTGTATGCAGAGAGTTAGAGGGGTACGTAGCCTTTTAATAAACACGACCTTTACTTCTAGGCTACCGACACATTCACCTACTGAAAGCTGACGGGTCCAGCCTATCTCCCGCCTCACTCTTTGTGCACATCAAAGTGACTCCCAAAAGCAGCCCTGCTAAGTGACACTCCACTGCACATGGAAGCTGAGTACAGCACTGCCCCACTCTGGCGCCTCAGTGGAACCAGGGATCGGATTCAAGTGCAACGTGAAGCCAGGACTGTAGCATGACATAGCAGAAACGTGCGTTTTGTTAAAAATCATTCCATCATCCATATCGTCTCCCGTTGGGAGAAACATTCGTTCTGTGTTTTGCGTGCACCAAAATGGCAAAACATTTTCAATTATTTTGGCTGACAGTCTTTTTAGGTAGTCAACATTTGTTAATTTTCTTATACTCTAACTGAAAATGCTTTGAGAGATTATTGCCATAGTTTTCAAAAGAGCCATAATGTGGACTATAAGTGTATTCCAGCTATAATGGCCTCATTTTGATTGCTCAGTTTCTTTATTTTAGAATTGCCAATGTGCAGTTTTTGTACAGCATGAGCAGGACATCTGGAGAACTAATCTGATTTGCATTGACCTTTAAACTGATTAGGAAGCATCCAGTAATTTCATTATAAATTCAGGTTGAAGGATGGACAATTTATTCCATAATGTTAGAAGAGTGCCTGTTGTACCAGTAAATAGTACATCAAGTAAACAGTCAAGGTTCTGATACATTCAAAAAATTGTGTTTGTTTTGGAAGGAAGCAGCTACCATCAGAACATATTGACACAGATGGAGGGGACCAAAGGGTATCAAACCCAGGTTGCTGCCACCAATGTGCCACACCAGACCAAAGGGATTAGCCCGCTGAGCTAATCTTCACCTCTTGTCTCAACCCCAGGGGATGAACAGAGATTCACTGTCAGCATATCTATTTAACTATATTTATTATATGTCAATTTTAAAATATATTGTACAATTTTAAAAAATGTAGTATATTTGTACCTCCATATACAGAGTAACCAAACACCTCAAGACCTTCTGTGTAGCAGTAAGCAGGTGAGAGCCTTAGGATTCTCTGAGTACTGGTAACCACATAAGAAACTCAGGATCCTTTCTGTACTGGTAACAAGACAAACAGCTTAAGGTCTTAAATAAAAATGCTCTTTGTTGACCATTTACCTTCAAGACACAAGAGCTACAGTAAAGTATTGCTTCAGTAATTTGTTTTTCCATACAGAGAGAAACTGTGAGGTCAGAAAAGTAGGACTGTTTTGTATGACTTGTGCACAGCAGTGCTAGTTTAACACTGAGAGAGGCTGGTGTGAATCCATATAAACACTGTCAGCGTTTAATTAGCACTGTCAGCTTTGCTGCATGATAGTTTTTTTATGGTTACTATATTTCATTATTATTTCTTTCTTTTTTAAGGTCCTCAGTTACTGTATGTTGCTGTATTTACATATTTTAGGGATTGATTCAGCAGACCTTTTAAATTCTATTTGCAAATATTATTTTGCTATATTTTATTGTACACAAGTGAAATTTACAATACGTACAATTATATTTGCTTTGTTGCAAGGAACTGTATTAGTCTGTACGAAAGAGTTGGACGAGAAATGGCTGACAGTTTTGATATTGGCATACTGTATGTGTGAAGTAAATGTCAAATTAACTTTCTTTCAGAATAATCAGTGTTAATTATTTGTTTGTCTGTACTATGTACTCTCTCATCTTAACTAAATGGTCTTCTACCTGGTGACTTTGCTGCCCAGGTCTTTGTGTTTATTGATTAGAAATATTGTTGCATTTGCTGTGGATCAAACATAGTAGCTTTACAGCTGGACAAAGACACTCCTATGCAGCCTTAAGAGACCTATACTAAAGGTCTTACACTCAAGATTTCAACAATGCTAAAGCCCTAAAGTCATGACTGTAAAAAGCAATGCACTTTGTTATTGGGCTCTGAATATTCAAGGTAATAATTATTTATTTTACCTGACAATTCATACAGTTCAGTTACTATGTGTAAAGAGATATATGGTTTGAACCTATTTAACACGTATCTGCATTAAAATACACAGTGGAGCAATAGGACCAGCATCACATGACTGACGGTACAGTACGGCGTGCTGCAGCGTACTGATGCTTAAACAGAACATCACATGACTGACGGTACAGTACGGCGTGCTGCAGGGTACTGATGCTCAAACGGAACGTCATGTGCAAAAGCTTTCTTAAGTAAACATATGCCATTAGTTAGTTAGTTTAATTAAATTATTCTTTTTATCAGCTGGTATCAGCTATTTTTATTATTATTGGAGTTTAAAATGTATTAACTATTTATGCTATATTTTTAATGATAGCAGTTTTATGGTAGCTTTTTTAAAGCTTTTTGTTATAAGTATAGATTAAGTTAAAGTAATTCTGAGTTTCATGGTACACTGACCTATTTTTTGGCTTTTTGTGTGGAGGGGTGGTGTGTATCTAACAAACATGTAGACAAGACATACCCAGTGTTGTTCATAAAGTGAAGAGGAAAGGAGATGGATTCTTGAAAAAAGGAATTGCGCTGTGTCTGACATAAGCCAGGCAGTGTTACTGTGCAGGGCACATGTCACATATGTAATTACAGTTATGTTTTCAGTGACTGAAAAACAGTGTTGTTGATAATGTGATCCTTTAAAAGTAAATTACTGTGAATGGCATTATTCAAGACATGTACGTGCTGATGAAATCCAGATTTGGAAAATTTTGTGAACATTTCAAAAACATTTATAATTAGTAAAAATATATTTTAATTTCCATGTCTTATTGCCTTTTGTGTTTTGTCATTAAGATTAAATCCATCCGTGTTATATATATATATATATGCTGCTTATTCTGTGCAGGGTCAGTGGGGGTCAGAAGCTTATCCTAGGGACACCCTGCAGGGGGTATCAACCCATTGCAGGGCCATTAAGATTTTATCTGCAAGGTATTTCTGCTTCTGTATATATTGTATAGCTTTTCTATGCAAAACATTGCATTACAACTGTGAACAGTGAAAAGAGCCAAACAGTTAAGCCATTATTACCCCTGCATGGCTGGGTGGGGTTGGGGAGTGTTGACTGCATGTATCAGATTCAGCAGGACAGACGGGAGAGGCTGGTTCCTTTAGCAACAACAGGAGAGAAAGGGAGGATAAAAGAAAAATAGAACCACTTTCTTTGTCCAGTGTAGATCAGCCTCATGTTAAATAAAGCTATTTCAATACTATAATCTACAGGTAGCCATTCATTACGATTGGTGGAATTTGTGAAAACATCTTAATGATTAAGGGGAAAAACGAGACTTTAAAGTCTACATTCTGAAAATTAGGCAAAATTCTGTTATGACATTCAAATGGGAGGTTTAGTCCATGAAGGTGAAAAGTGAGACTGAACACTGTTAAGACAGAATGAAAAGACGAGACGCCAAACGATGATTACATTACAGAGGGGGCTACAATGTGAGCGCATCCACAGAGCACTGAGGAATGTCAGTAAAGCCTACAAATAAACCTCAGGCTTTAATGCGATAGGGCTGTAAGGTAAGACTGTGTATTCCAGCCATGGCATAAGGCTCATGTGAATAGTGCAGACGCAATCAGGGCAGCTTGGTGCTTTGACTATGGTAGGTTTCAAACACATAGTGAATAAATACTGAAGGGCAATTTCTGCCTAATGTGCAAATGCCTAGCATTGCTCAACCAAAGTGAAGTCACTGTCATGCTAGAAGTACAGTTTGCATTTCTCAAATTATTAATCTCGGTAGGGATAGTCAATCATAAAATGTCGGTGAAATTTTACACACAATTTGCAAGATTTTTTTATCCTTAAAGAATTCTAAAGATGACAAATACTTTTTTAATTACAATAATGTACACAGGAATTCATTGCATACTGTCAGTGACAATCTTACAGCTAAAGTTAAGGACTGAATTTTAGTAAGAATTTCAGGTTACTGTGATGATGACAGATAGACCCAGATGGACATGGCAGCATTATTTGTAACGAGTAATCATTCATTTGTATATTCATTCTCCAAATCAGATTTTTATAAAACTTTTGTTTTGTTTTTATTTTAGTGTTACTTTTTGATGTGATAAATAAGAAAATCACAGTTTCTGTATATCATCAACGAAGCTCATAAACATTTAAAAAAATATATTTACAACTTATGCCCTGTAGTGGTTTGGCACCCTGCCCTGGGTGTCCCCTGCCCTGTGCCTCCTGGGATGGGCACCAGGCTTCTCACAACCCTGAATTGGTCAAGCGATATAAAGAATTGATGGATGGATGGATGGATGGATGGTTTGACAACATATAAAAGCTAGCTGCATTCGTTTGTCATTACACATACATAAACGTTACGTAAAAATAAATACTACCAATGTAATCAGCACATTTGACTTACACAATATCCATGAAAACAGTAAGGGAAACAAATTTTTGCTACATTGCGTTACCAAGTCTAAAATCATCAAGGACCTTGCGCCTATGTAAAAACAGAACATGAAGCAGGCGTAACAGCACTTGGAAATGATAGCCTGGTGATGGCATTGCAGGGTATTGACTGGTCACCTGACATCACACATCTTTATTTTACCAGGCTTATAGTCCTACCTGATATGTTGTGCAGATTGTGGATTCGGTTCCTGCCCGGGGCCCACTTGTTATACAAAGTACACCCCAGATGGGATGCCAGCACATTGCAGGTTATCACACTAAAAAATCTGGACAAGACAACAGGAGCTGTTCAGCTGCAGAGCATCAGCATTCACAGACACTGACGACACCGAACTAGAGCTAATAATGCTAATGGAGGGTCTCTGCAGTCAGTGCATTAAAGTAGATAAATCCACGCTGTGTTCTCCACTCCAATTCACTTAACGATTACTTATTGCCTCGCTCCTCAATTAGTGCGATTCAACAGACTGTAAATTACATGCCCACCACAGCAGCAAAAGCCTGCTCTTCAATTTGTCAAATAATACTGAGGGAAAACTTGAGAGCAAAATTTTGCCTCAATTGTACAAAAAAAGAATGAGCGATATGTAACAGTTTTGAGGTAGTGGAGCGTGAGTGCAGACTGATTCATAAAGTTTAAAAAAAAAATAAAAAACCAGTGCCAAACAGAACAAAGCAGGGTGAGAGCATGTGTGGCATTGTCTGTGTGCTGGGGATTAGGGAATGGTGTGAGAGCAGAGACATTGTCACCTGCATACAGGGTAGTTCTTACAAAAACAAAAATTATTTAGAGTGAGAATTGTGTTTAGTCAGTCTACATACTAACAAGCCAGGGCACTAAACATGGGAAAAACCGGGCATTTCTGCAAATTGCATTCACCTTTGCCTGTTCAGCAGCACCGTAAGGAACTTTAAGAAGTCTTCCTGAAGGTTTTCCTGTGGCTTGTGACATCCAGCACAGAAGCCATGATGGACCTGAAGTCTGATTATAGAGATATTCCACACCTGTCCACCCTTTTCCAGTTTACCCGTTTAGCCCTTCTCTAAAATACTTACGGCAGGCATAAAATCCTCTCAAGACAATAAAAAATAATAAAACTGTGGATTTAGTTGTTAAACAAAGGAAAAAATAACAAGCAATTGTGCTGGGCAAAGCTGAACTCCGACTTCAAAACATTCAAGATTTGTTTTCAGCTTTCAGTCTAGCAAACAATGTTTTGGGGCTGATTTTGATGTTGGTACACATTCTGTTGGTGACGTTTTGACTTTGTATGTTCTCTGATATCATAAACGCCCGAAGCTGCTTCTTTTACATTTCCCACACAAACTGTACAGCTTGTACACTGTTAATTTCTGGCAGGCACAATTACTCCTTTGAATAGCTCTAGCCATTCAGGCAGAAACCCTCACATGAACAAAAAGGGGAAAAAATGAATAAAATGACAAACGTAGACCTTGCTCTGCTTTGTTGGTCTCTGCTTCGCCAATCATAAGAATGGCATGATTTCTGACAGTCAATCTTTCTAAAAATGGGTTCAAATCAGCATGTAGTTTCAAGAGAATTGTTCTTGGTAATCTAAATCATCTTGCAAACTAGGCATCGTCATGGGCAACTAAACTTCACGCTCCCAAAAAACTAGTTCTGTTCTTCATCCATTAACACCGACCTCTGGGGATGCCAAAGAAGCCGTAATGGCAATTAACCACAGAGTCATTTCAGTCAGGTTTACTTCTTTTCAGGGGAGTTACTAGGAAGTAAAGACAGCATAAGGAGTTTTGATAGGGGGGTGGGGGGATTGTAAAATTTTTTATAATGCATTATGTCCAAAGGTACAGATTATTTAAGTAATGATTGAAATCCCAGTACATTGCAGAGCAGGGGTGGGCATTTAATTTTGCCAAGGGGCCACATAAAAGACTTGGACTCAGTTCTGCTTAATATTAATTTAGTCGCTGTATTTAAAAAAAATCTTTAAATTGTATAGTTTGGATAAACTTCTACAGGTAAGAGCAGATATTACGACTGGGCAATGAAAATATAAAACTGGCATGGTATAAAAGCCAACATCAAATCATTTAATTAACAATGACAAGAGCAACTTTAAAAAAATATATGCATTTTGCAGTATTTCAAAGAACAGCATTATATTAACTTTATACAAAGTACTGCTGCTATTCTGCTTGTAGTCTAATCACCGCATTGTAAGGGTGATTCATATTATACTCCTTAAACACAGCAGCCCGATCTCCACACACTCAGCACACGGCTTTACCTTTGACTTACATAAATAAAAAATTCCAAGTCCATGTCATGTTAAAAACTCCACATTCTGTATCTGCCTTTCTTTTTGTAACAGCAGCTTGCTGATGTTCGCAGGCATAAATCGACGGAGCGCCGACTAAAGTTTGTGGGGAAATCCAAACCAAAAACATTCAGGGCTGGCGTTACTATATATGAAGTTTAAAACCCGAATGACCAGGCCTAATGACGAACCTGCCACTGTTGATATGAGGGAACAATTCACACCTGTTTTTATTCTCTTCATAACGACTGACAAATATGAGCTGAGTTATCTAGAAATAACAAGGTATAAATGTACATATATTTGTGAATATGAAATAATTGATCAATGAAAATAAATGTAAGTAAACATTAACCCAGTTTCCCGAAATGCATAGCAGTTACTGTAAATGTGGCATTATGTACAACTTTGGCACATGAATACGGTCGTTAAATGGTTTGGTTAATTTTTTTTTACTTGAACAGAGGGTCTCCTCAAGTACCGCATCTCTGCTTCCACCAAACGCTGCATGTGTAATGTTAATGTATTTCGATTCTCACGTTAAATTTTCTACAAATCCGAACAATTTGGCCTCATTTTTATGTATGTAAAGTTTTATAATCAGACCACAGATCACGAAAATTATCCAGTCCACGCAAGACATAACAAAAGTAATAACTGGTGGGTTGGGCTTACAATAAACTCATTTGGCTGCTGCCCGTGACAGAGCCCACCTTCTAAGGGTCGACTCCTGCTCGTACGACAAACCCAGTGTTGAGAGCCGACTGGGTGCGTCAGGTAGAACAAAGGCAACCTGGTCCTGCGGGTATCAAACAGAGCGTGGCGCAGACTCTGGAGACAGCAACGTTAGTGGCATCTGGGTTTGGGTGTGAACTCTAAAGCTAGGAACCTCAGTGTTGCCCAGTCAGATGTGGACTGCAGAGACTGCAACCTTGGGGAATTGCCAAACAAGACGCAAAACATAATAAATCACATGAACACCTGGTGGGCGGGGCTTACTGTAAGTTAATTAGGATTGGTAACCGTACAGTGCATTACAAACTTCACTTGCATTGAAAAATATTATCCTCAAGTGCATTTGTTAATTTTACTAAAACTACAATAAAACAGTACTCCACATGGCTTTATTACATACTGGTTGAAATTTCACTAAAATAATGTAGTGTACTGTACAGTATTGCGCTTGATGTATCATCATATAAAGTGAGACAACGCCCCCTCATGGCTAAAATTGATCCTGTTCTCTGGCACCGCACAGTTTAAAGTAAATAGTAAGCACAGCTGATGAAAAACAAAATGATTTTCTTTCCAGATGTTGATATTTCTGTGTAAAAAGCATTTTTGAGGATATATTTTACCTCATTTTTCCTTACTTGTACAGTGTTGCAGATTGTATCCAGCTCTCACCAATACGTAAGTGGATTCTGCATATTTTCTGTATCACTGCATTACTCCAGGTGCACTTGGAATCTCCCAGTGTAAATATACATAACTCAGATTAAACTGGTGACACAACATAAATTTTTCTCACAGTGTGTGTGTGTGTGTGTGTGTTCTTTTTCAACTTTTGCTGCCTATTTTACCTCATTGTCACCCTTTTACCCTAAAGTGACTTGAGAAAAATTGTAATTAATCGATTAAAAAAAATGTTTAAAATACTTTAAATGTCTTACTCATGAGCCTGTAAATCATTGTCTTGGCACAAATAAGTATTTTTAAATGAATCTTTTTAGAAAATTTTCAAAGTATTATGTGTGATGGCTGGGCCCTTAACATGTGTATGGTTTTATGACTGGCTCAGGAACTTCCCAGAATGCTGCACCCACTGCAGCCACAGTTATCCCTGCATTTCTGTTTGAATTCAGGAAAAACACAATGTGATGTGAAGCAAAGAAAAATCAGTTAATACCATAGTAATTTTGCAAATCTGTAAGAACAGCAGATTTTACAATATTTTATACTGTTACAGCTTAATTATTGTCATTTAAACTTGCCTAAAAGGATTCATGTGTGTTTCAATTCTTGTTCTAAAACATTTTTACTAGAGTGGTTCTTACAAAATTTTTTTTTTTTTTTTTTTTTTGTAAAAGTCTGGATGTTTTAAGCCTGGTTGGAGCAGATTAGGTATGTAGCAAAACTGAGTCTGACGGTATACAGGTTACGTATCTAATAAAAATGAGTATGACGGTATACAGGTTACGTATCTAATGAAAATGAGTATGATGGTATACAGGTTACGTATCTAATGAAAATGAGTATGATGGTATACAGGTTACGTATCTAATAAAAATGAGTATGACGGTATACAGGTTACGTATCTAATAAAAATGAGTATGACGGTATACAGGTTACGTATCTAATAAAAATGAGTATGACTATACTTTCAGAGAGAGCTCCCTTTCTCAGTGCCGAA
>JABJVR010002059.1:0-18049 GCA_025773905.1 Chitala chitala
TAGTGTACGTACACACTGTAGTGTACACACTCTGTAGTGTACACGTTCTGTAGTGTACGTACACACTGTAGTGTACATACGCTGTAGTGTACACACTGTAGTGTACATACGCTGTAGTGTACACACTGTAGTGTACGTACGCTGTAGTGTACAGTCTGTTGTATACATATGCTGTAGTGTACACACTCTGTAGTGTACACACTGTAGTGTACGTACACTGTAGTGTACACACTGTAGTGTACAGAGTCTGTTGTATATACATGCTGGAGTGTACACACTCTGTAATGTACATACACTGTAGTGTACAGAGTGTACACACTCTGGAGTTACTTGGTACACTAGAGAGTTCTTTGTACATGATTGTATGTATTGAAATAATGTACACATCTTAACACATGCCTTCTCAGATGTAGTCGTTTCTAGCAATACTGTATGGTGGATATTAATGTATACAAGACATCAAAGGAGTTTTCTAAATACCTGTTGTGTTTGAAAAGTAAATTTTGGTAATTTACATAATTTGCATAATAACAACCTGTGTGGTTAGGTTGATTAATGAACTATCTGGGCTGAAATTCCTTACCCTCAGTAAAAATTGTGATTTCCAGGTTTGGCCTGGGCCAGAGCATGTCTTTAAATTTAAAACACTGTGTGTGCACGTAGGTGGCACAATGGCATGGTGGTTAGCACTGTTGCCGCGCACCTCCAGGCCTGGGGTTCAATTCCCGATTTGGGTCTGTGTGCGTAGAGTTTGCATGTTCTCCCTGTGCTTGGTGGGTTTTCTCCGGGTGCTCCGGTTTTCTCCCAAAGACATGCAAGTTAGGTTGATTGGTGTGTCCAAATTGCCTGTTGTGTGTGTGTGTGTGTGTGTGCCCTGTGGTAGGTTGGCACCCCACCCTGGGTGTCCCCTGGGATGGGCTCCAGGTTTCCCTGTGACCCTCACCAGGAATAAGTGGTCAAGATAATGTGTGTGTGTAAGTAATTAAATTTATGTATCATTCATTTTTCAGACGTTAAATTTATATTCACAGATTAACAGAAGGGGGCACTGTTATTACATATTTTAATCGATTTTGTATCTTTACATCCACATAATTAACGGGCTTGTTTTGCAGCGGATGCGGAGACAGGCGACACGAACGTGTGTTGATATTTTAATTGTTATTTCACAGTGTTCAATTGAGGTAAAATGTTTATATATTATTTCCGGCACATTTTGTAATGTGCTATCAAATGTCTTATTTTTAAATGTACATTTGAAACTTTATTAATTCCAACAGCTGTTGGAAGTAATTAAAAAACTCAAGAATTTCAAAATTATCCGTAGAAAAGTAATGGAACTGTGTGATGTTAATTTTCTACACTATTCAAATTTTGAAAACGAAGATAGCGTGTTAATAAATGATATAAGTGAATGTATTGAGCTTAATTACTCTTCATGTATTATAATGAGACATTCAAAGGAACATTAATTGTCAGGTTAAGTAGCAGGCTTGTAAAATGTCATCATATTCCTAGTATTTCTTTTTAATGGGTCAGTAATTGGACCCTTTTTCGTAATTAGCCCATCGAATCCCGTTAACTGTATTTATGGTTTACGCACTGACGGCTAAAACACGCTGGATGTTGAGTTTTACGCATAGATGTATCGCGTCGCGACGTGCCTTTTCGGTGCTCGCCGTGCATGCACTTAATTTTCTAGGGGCGCATTTCCAAATTAAATTAAAATTTCCGTGGACTTTTTGAGACTAAAAATACCTCGGGATACTTGAAGTTGTCAATGGCAACCACGGCGTGAGTGCGTAAGTTCTGCAGTTTTATCCTTTAAAGGAACGGGGGGACGCGGCTCGGGCCCGTGTGCGAGTAATTATAAAGGGGGAGCGAAGCGCGCGGAGCACCTCCATTGTACGGCGACGTCTGAGCGGGCGCGCGAGTCGAACACCGCCTGCGGCTCGGGGGCCTTGGCTGCGCCGCGCGCGGCAGCCGTGCCCGCACATAGCTGGGCATTGTTGTCGCATAAATGGGAACACGAGTGTCTGAAAAGTGTGCGAGAATGAACTTAAAATAATTTTTTTTTCACAAGTGGCTGATTACTTCTGCCACATGTTAACCCAACTTCAGCAGAATGGGCCAGATTCCGCACATGCATTCACCGATTCCTTTCTCTCTTTCAATGCGCATCAGTGTGCATTGAGTTGTGAGCAGCCACACACGCGTTTTGTATTGTTTGTTTTAGCCTCAGAATTGCTTCATACTGCGGACATCGATAATTGCTTTAAACTTGAAAGGAGGAACCAGAGGAAATGGGTAATGACTTCAATTTACCATCTGACCCGTCACTTTCATCGTCACGTTGTATAAGTGCTTATATTTAATTTAGTGTAATTGAAGTTGCACTGTAAAAATTTGTATGTAAAAAAACTAAATTACTGGCAGCAAATTCACCAGTAAAATGCTGCTTTATTACAACACTTTCACAGCACATCTGATAACAGCAACGCACTGTAATCTCGGTATACAGTAAAGGTGCTGTAATAAAACTACATTTATGATTTTACTGGCAAATTTGCTGCTAGTAATTTACAGTAATTTTACATGATTTTTTACAGTACAGTGCAGAATACCGCAACGGTTGGGCTGCTTTTAAACACGCGAGATTCTAATAATACATCATACAAATATTACACAGACTAATTTAAAAAGACAAAGACAAAATGAAAGCCGACACCTCATGATTATGAATTTCACAAGCGTAAGATGATTGTGGATTGCATGGAAACGCCTTGTGGATGGGTTCAGTCCTCCAAATTATGTGCATTTTAGTTATTTACAGCTTCCAAACATTTTAAAGCGACAACATTGTTTTGTATTATAAAATATTATAAAACGGTAGGATACTATAAACATTTCCTGTAAATTTACATTTATTTTTACATCCATTTTATTAAAATAAATAGAGGGTGAGTTTTGTACACCGTAATACAGTACTTAAATTTCCAGTTATTCCTTTTTTCTTTAGGATTACTGATTAGTGTCAGACTTTAGGAATGCATGAAGGATAACGCAAGACTTTGGGCGAGTTTGTGCATTTTTTTCACGTACACAAACAGAATGGAAATTATTTAAATTTGTAAAATTTATTTATTTTAAAACGGTCCATTTCGATCTAAATGATTTTGTTTCTCGACCTCGGCTGGTGAAGCCCTTCGGTGCGCTGTGCATTGCGAATCCGTGATGGGGTGGACAGTGGTTAGGGAACTGGCGGGGTGCAGCATCACGTCCCACGTAAACCGCTCACAACAAAATCATCCGTTGATAGGGTAGCAGGGGGTTTATGGTGAAAGACTGGGCTGAGAAGAAGTCCAGGGCCCAGCAGCTGCCAGTCACCTCAGCCCACCGGATCCGCTAGTGTCCCTCCCACTGTGTTGAGCACAGCTGCGTGTTAAACCTCGGTGACACCACGGTTTTTTGGCGTGTTAGTGTGTCGGTCCGTACATAGTATTGCGGTATATTTGGTGTTTAACTGGACCTTGTACCTGTTGCAAATGTGCTACTGCTTCTGCTATAATAATAATAATTATAAAGAAGAAATAATAATAATTTATTATTATTATTATTGGTGTTGCTGTTAGTACTGTGCTATTAGTAATGCTAGTAATAGTACACGTGGCATTATTATTTTATTTACATTTAGTACACAAACACTTTAAAAGTACACAATTATGTAATATAAATTGTACAAATGTCAATATAGATCAAACATATAAGTTAAATCTATATAATGGTTTTACAGCTTCATGCCTTTAATATGACAGTGGATTTAGTGTACTGTTTTGTAGTGTTAAGTATAGTTTTTGTTTTTATGTTGTGACAGATTGCTGTTATAACTACTCAGTTATTAATATAATTTTTTACCATGTAGATTTTAGACTGTGTTCCTGTATTTATGCTTTTTCGTCCTGGAATCTAAGGTACCTGTACGCAGTCGGACAGAAAGTTTGGAAACGATGGAAGAAGAGATACTTTGTACTCGTTCAGGTCAGTGTTTTACATGTCAGTCCATTTATGGTTCTCTACATCTTCCTAAACGTATTCCTCTCACTTCTTACAGCAGTGTAACAATCTCTATAACAGTAACAATAATTGATATCATCATGAACTTCCCTCCATTAAACCAAAAATGATACAAATGAAATTGTTAATTTGCATGATTAAAAACCAAAAACATGAAAAGGCCGTAGAAGAAAATTGATCCATATGAAAAGAATGTTACTCTGTGTGGAAGAATACATTGTAACTCTGCCCCTACAGTGAAACAACTTCAGCTGTAATACAATATCATTCCGTTTCTTCACATTCAGAAAAATAACAGAATGTCTGGCAGAGCACGCCCCACACCTGGCTCTTTTGTGTCAGCTGTGTCCATTTTTGCGTGCGTTTTCACGTGGCGGGTTTTGGCTGGCGTGTCGATGAACACGAATGCCACAGTGTTGTGTTACTGCTGCATGTTTCCTGTGTCTCGTAGGTGAGTCAGTACACCTTTGCCATGTGCAGTTACCGGCAGAAGAAGGCGGAGCCACATGAGCTCATGCAGCTGGAGGGCTACACTGTAGACTACTCTGACCCCCAGCCAGGTACGGGTCACTGTCGCCTGCAGTTTAAAGCGTGTTGTGTTCATTTATGCTAAAATAAGTGTCACTGGGCAGATTTCTTAGCTATGTTGTGTCAGGCTAGAGAATTGTTCGTTGTCTCCTGTCCTTCGTGCTGCAGGCCTACAGGGTGGACGGGCTTTCTTCAGCGCGGTCAGGGAAGGCGACATGGTCGTTTTTGCCACCGATGATGAGCAAGACCGTGTCTTGTGGGTCCAAGCCATGTACAGAGCCACGGGCCAATCCTACAAGCCCGTCCCGCCTCTGCAGAACCAAAAGCAGAACTGCAGGGGTGGAAACCTGCAAGCCAACACACCAGTCTCACTGATTAGTAGGTCATGAACTTTCACCTGTTACGTTTCTGCAGGTATCCCTATCTTTTGTCCTTTGGTGCCATAGCCGAGCTATACCCACGGGTTCGGTTTGTATTTAAACACTCGTGCCTCACGAGCAGCAGTTCACACACCTGCAGGGTTTCACTGCAAAGAAATTTACAATATGTACATGCAGTTTGTAACACCCAGGAAAAAAAATGCGACTGATACACATTGGTCTGCTTTTCCACCTTTTCGTTTGATTCCAGCGTGTTCGGCTTTAATGTGAAGCCCTTTATGATGAGTTTGAGCAATTTTGAAGAAGTTTAACTGTTTCATATATTTCTGAGGGGGAGCGTCTGAAACAAGCGATGTCCAGTGATCACGTATGTTGTCTTCTTAGATCTGTCTCCGTTCGGATGAGATGCTTACTGAGGCAGCGGCCTGTTAAATCTGTTTTATCGGCTTATGTCCCCACCCACTGAGTGGATAACCTGTCACACTCACCGTCCCACCTTGCAGACAGATGTCACATAGATTCGACGGCTGTCTTGACGACAGTATGGGAGCCGAGATCGCTCTCCCTCATGCACAAGGCTGCTGCACCCCTTCAGCTGCGATTAAATAACCCCCCCCCCAAGCAGATAAATAGCTGGGAGTTAAAGACGACATGAATCAATATGATTTCTCACTGTGACTGAGTATGTTAACATCACTTCTTCCTCGGGATCAATATTAGGTCTTTCTGTCTCTGTAACTGGATTGAGCCGACGTCTCTTTGTCTCGTTTCTTTAGAAATTCCTTGTTGAAGCCTGTCTCCCCGCTAACCTTCTCTTTCTGTAAATGGCATTGAGGATGGTGCATTTCTGCTAATGAATGTAAAATGACCTACATCAGAATTAAATTGGGCTAAAAGGGGATCCAAAGAGTTGATTCTGGATTCGCCGTGAATTGTACTTGTGCCGCAGTGTGCTTAAAATGCGTCGGGGAGAAAGTCAATGGCTGGCCCTCGCGGGCAGGATGAGGCTTTTCTCTGTCCCGCAAAATCGTTGCCATGCCAAAAAGGCCCACGTTAATAAAAGAAGCGCAAAGGCTTGTCTTTTGATAGACCCGGCGGCGTTGAAGCTTCCTCAGATGCGTTCTGTCTGCTTGATCTTTTGTGGCCTTCTGCAGTAGGGGCTAAGTTCGTGTTGAAAAAAGTATCTGCACGATCTGAAATGAGCCGTCAGCATTTTGATGGCTTTCACTCGTAACCATTTTTTTTTCTCCATTTGTGTGTTGTGCGTGTTTGTGTGTGCGTGTCGTGGGGGCGGGGGGTGTGTGTGGTGAATAGACTGGAAGTGAACTGGGACAGGCTTCTCTCACTTTCTTTTCTGTCTCCCTCTCTCTCCTTCGAGATCAACTTTCATGTCATTTTTTCTTCCGTCTTCATTTGTTTTCATGTCTCCCCACCCCCCCCCCACTCATTTTCTTATTTCTATGATCATACTCATTCTGGTGGCGTTTTCCTGTGCACGTTGAAATTGCATGACCTGCAGACGCCCACACATGTTTCGCTGCTATGATTTTTGAGTCTTTGCTCTTCGCGGCTTATTAACAGTGAAGCCGTCAACGCTAGTCGCTAGGCAGTGTCAGCAAACCGTTCTGCATCAGAGAGCTGTAGTTACCTCTGCCAGGTCAGTTAGACACATCACTCCTCATTTTCTTGGAATTCACTTCGTGTCAACCCCCCAGGGTGTTGCACGGTGTGCAGGGACATACAGATGTGTTCAGATGTGCGTATCAGGGCATGCTGTTATTTTACACAAACATTTTTACATCATACGAAACTTATAATTATCCTGCTAATATGTTTTAGAACGAGTCTTCATCCTGCTGTTGTGTTCAACTTAATAATATCTACAGTTAAAAATAGCAGCATTGCCAGCTTTCATAGTTTGAAATTAAGGGCACATACTTTTATTCTTGTAGCAGAAAAGTTTATTTTGTCTGGACATCGTCAGATTTTAAAGTCAGGGTTAATGTTGGAAATGTTGTAATGAAGTCTTATACAGTGCTGTTAGGATGTAAAAACGGTGCCCTTTCCTTGGTCTCAGTTGATGGGTGACCCCCACAATAAATAAATGTATGTGTTCCACAGAGTATTGCATTTGTCTTATCGGAGCCTTCAGATGGGCTTCATTGCTCAGTTTGTTGGCTTGTTGCTCACACAAATTCAGATATTTACTACTAAACAGGGAAGAGGCTGTAAGAAAATGAACAGCAGATCACCAGCTGACTGCAAAGCCAACTTTTCTGTCTTTCTCTGTATTTCCTCCTGTGGGCAGGCTTGGAGAAGTCTCAGAGGCAAAGCGTGGAAGAGCTGACTTCAGCAGTCCCATGCCAGTTTGACCACGCGTCACTGTTCCGCACTCTCCAAAGTCATACGCTCCAACATAGAATGAACGACTCTGTCTCCTGTTTGGTGAGTACAGAATGTCAAAGATGACAGAAATACATCCTCCTGATTGGTGAGTACAGAATGTCAGAAGTGACAGAAATACATCCTCCTGATTGGTTAGTACAGAGTCTGAAGTGGCAGGGAAACACAGTAAATGACCAGGGGAACTAGTTTACCTTTTCATGTGTATGTGCTTCTGAAATGGCAGTGTAGTACGTCTGTTTCACAAGTCCATGGAGGTGACAGAGCAGATAAGTCCTCCTGTTTAAGGGATACAGAGAGGTAGATATAACAGAATTATAAGTCTCATTAAAAAGTCCTCAGTATTTGTGAAGACAAAATAAAACATTTGGCAAAGTCTGCATAGTGGTACCATTGACAGAGAAGTTGGTTGTCAGTCATCCGTAATGAGAGGGGAATTATGAACCAACCCCCCCCCAAGGCTATTGCAGCACTACTCACGCTTGGATGGGGTGAGAGGGGGTGAACAATTCCAATCAATACAACCCAAATAGGAAAACTATCTTTCCTGACAGCTGCTCAATGGAGCAGCGATTCCAGAGCTCCTTTTAGCTGGTGAAGTCATCATTTGGTCTTCAGATGTGGTCCAGAGAAAAGATAGGCAGTCGAGAAGCTGTGTGTGTATGTGTTCAGCCACCTCATAGCATGGTCTTCAGATGTGGTCCAGAGAAGGGTTAGCCAGTCCAGAACCTGTGTGTGTGTTCATCCACCTCATAGCATGGTCTTCAGATGTGGTCCAGAGAAGGGTTAGCCAGTCCAGAACCTGTGTGTGGTCAGCTACCTTGTAACAGTGGCTGTTTTGTTTTCTTAATTCAAAGTCAAAGGCTTGCCTAGTAGGTGAGTTACCTAAGCCTTTTGAGAGACATGATGGTTATTGGGGGAAAAGTGCTGATTTACAGTGTAAATGGGGCTGTCATGACATGGTGACGCTGTACAAGCACGGCTGAGATGAGTAAGAGTTGAAGTGTTTTGGGCTTTTTTTTGGAGTGGGAGGGTGGGTGCCTGCATTTCTTTGATGAGTATATGTAGGCACAAAATGCTGAGTGGGTGTAGTGGGTGTAGTTCTGCAGATCCCCTCCCTTCCAGCCTGCTTTAAACCTCACATGGCTACCCATGCTGCCATGCAGCTTTTAAATAGAAGATTATTGAAATGAGTCATGTACCTTAATTAATTTTTTGCTGTCTTGCCTACCTTCTAATTTCTTGTCTACATCATGATACAGACCCAATGATTCCTACTGGGTCACAAATAAAATATATTAATTTGAAATTAATGATGAACCAGTAAACTAGAAGAAAATGCATCTCCAATGTACACATAAGTGAAGAAAATACAATCTGGGTGAATCGTCTGTATTATATACTAACGAAACAGTCAGACGTATGACCCTAAAATTAAACCCAAATAAAACCCAAGTGAAAAATTAAATAAATACACAACCACAAACAATTAGCAATAAATGCATGATAAAAAAGTCACTTTGCCATCCCGTGCTCAGCATAACATTCAAAACAAAATTTAAAAACGCAAAATTTTTCAGAAGGACAAGTAAGGAGCCTTTGGAGTTAGGGACAGTTGTGGACTTGGGGACACTTCTGATGTTGGGGAAGGCATTATTTGACACTACAAAAGGTTACATGTAAATGACAGTAAACTTTCTGCCCATTGTTTATGAATGATAGCACTAACACTCTATGAATATGAATGCTGACCATGTATGTATCGTGTCCTGGTGGATCATCACCCTGCCAGCAGCACATGTATGGCATCGCTACATAACTTCAGTTCAGTTTATTTAGATATAGCACCTTTCACAACAAGTTGTCTCAAAGCACTTCACAGGAAGAAATTAGAGATAATACAGAATTTGCATCAGGTGGATGATTGAGATTTAAAGATAAAGCCAGACAACAGAGGACAGGAACCAAAAACTCCACAGTGTGGACAGAAAAAACCTCTGGGGGCCCCAGGTTGACTGGCTACCCAACCCATCCTGGGCATGCTAATATTACAGAATACACAGGTGAAAATTGAGACTATGAATGTAGATAGCATTATGGAGTCCTTCTGTGCTCCAGGTGGGGGAGAAGCTCTCTTCAGACTCAAGGCATTGCTTGGGCAAAGGCCCCATCTGGGGAGGGGGGGTACTCTGGGTGTCAGTGGGTCTACCAAGGCATCCTGCTCAGATGATGCCCAGTTGGGCACTGGGTACACACATGGGTAGAGAAGGACTGCAGAGAGGGGTTAGTATATAAAACAGACACTAGCAGCAGTAATTACAATGGGCTGTGGAGACTGTTGGGAAAAGATAAATCAAAGAAGTAGGTCTTCAGTTGGGATTTAAAGATTGAGACTGATTCAGCGTCCCATACATATCCAGGCAGACTGTTCCACAGACTAGGGGCTCTGTAACTAAAAGCTATAGTGCCAATACTTTTATGCATGCATGGAACAGTGAGAAATTTCTTTTTATAAGAAAAAATTGGAAGAGCTGCGGTTTTTAGATTCCTTGGTGTGCAGTCGTTTGCACACTAGGACTACGTAGCATCGATGAAATGATGCTTTCCCGATAATACGGTACGTATTCAAATGGAACGGGACCCCATTGTGACGGTCCACCCTGTAGCCAACATTTGTGTGCTGACTGGGCAGTGGATGGGCGTGTGAGGAGTCTGTCACCCAGTAAAGTGCCCACCAGGTTGGCAATATCTAAAATTTTTTGGATTTCCAGAACATCTTAGACCATAAGTTTTCATTGAAGACCAAGATCAATGTTCTAGCCCGATTAGTTCCCGTGTGACAGACGAACAGCATGTTATACATATGTACATGCATACTGTATATATGTTAGACAATGTACACATGAGTTTTCAACTGCCTAGGAAAGTTAACGGAAGAATGAGTTGTCATGTATGTGCAAAAAAAAACAAACATGAGAAAAGAGCTTGTGTGTTCAGATATTACGTGAGCATTATCACCGAGCCCAGGGTTTAAGCTCTGCAGAAGAATGATTCTCAGTCAGAGAGGAAAGCTGTCACTGGAAGGAGAGGAAGACGAGGCTAACGTAGGCTTTGGCTTTGTCCGCCTTCTGTCTGCCTTCTCACTCGAGCTTTTCTTAGCTAATTCAAAGCTCCGGTTCATGTCAACTCCTCACTGATCTGCTTCTGAACATGGAAACCAACTATTATAAGCCATTGAGCTAAATGAAAGCCAAATGAATGAAGTGCTCATGTAAAGTGAAAGATGGTTTTTATGCACTTTGCAATATGCATTGAGAGAGAGGATTTGTACATGGGTATGTCTCAAATCATTATTACTCTGAGATCCCTTTAAATATAGGAGTATAATGTTATTCTTAACTTCCTGTTACTTTATTTTTTGGTTTATCTGGAGGAAAAAAAAAAGCAACAACAAATTTTGTTTTGTGCGCAAACAGTCGTGACGTTGTCATTATCAGATCACAGAGATGTGACTGGTTATAATCAGCAGATCACAGAGATGTGACTGGTTATAATCAGCAGATCACAGAGATGTGACTGGTTATCATCAGCAAGTCTGTCAAGGTTCACAACATATGTATGAATGTTTCCTGGGGGTGGGGGGCAGGAAGCAGGTTGGAGACAGTGAACATCCCAGAACCGATTCGCAGTGTTGGTCATGTGGAAGCTCTCACCATGCTGTGACTCCAGAGGGCATTCTCTCCTCCTTTCAGAGGGCACCAGGAAGACCCTCTGTGAAAGTACAAAAGTCAGTGACTTGAGAGAAGCCTCATAAGAACGTGCTCATTAGTGTTAACGAGGCAGTCAGCCCGTTAATGGAGTGGTCAGTGCCAAGCCAAGCCGGCCATCTGTTTTTTTTTTCGCATGCAGTAGCGTCTTGTCACCTTGTTGTCTTTCTGTCACACTGCAGGTAGGTATAGTGACACTGCCAAAGTGACAGTGTAAAGACATTCCGTCTGCCTGCTGCATGCTACAGTTGCGCCTGAATACATTTTTATCTCGAGATATGATTATTATTTTTTACTATTATCACTGGAATCGAAATGCAGTTTGAGTTGGCGTTATGATGGGGGCGAACGTCGTTATAAGAGTGTTAATTTGTGGAGGTTTCTTCTGAATGCCAGCTTAATTAACTCTGTAAGATTCATCCATAATTTAGTCATTATGCCATGGATTTACACTCTAATGACTTCAACCAGCCTCGGAATTGCTCTACACCATCTGTAATTTGTGGATATTTCTGGATAATAATTTAATTGTTTTGTTTTAACCTTGCACTTTTTTGTATAAATGTTTGAAATAAATTCTGTTGACTCAGTAGCGAGTTGTTCTCACACAAGCATACGTTCCTTTCAAATTTTCAATATTTAATGATAGTTTATTTTCTTAATGTTAATGCTATGGTTACTCCTTATAAAACTGTAACTTTCTATTTATTTTTAGTTGCAGTTTGGGTCTTAGTAGCATTTAAATAAGGATTCTGCAATTCATGTTCTTGAGTTGATAAAGGAGCTGCTTTGTGGCCAGGTGTAATTTTCACTCCCCTTGTGTTTGCGCAGGGTTGGTTCAGTCCGGGCCAGGTGTTTGTACTGGACGAGTACTGCGCCCGTTACGGTGTGAGGGGCTGCCACCGCCAGCTTTGCTACATGAGGGACTTGATGAAGTTCTCAGAGAGGAACGCCCTTATCGACCCCACCCTTCTGCACTACAGCTTTGCTTTCTGCGCGTCCCATGTTCACGGAAACAGGTACTTAGATATGTGTGAGCCACGCCCGCTCCCCGGATGATGCCATGTCTGTGGGTCACCAGTAGCATTCTCTCCATCGGCAGGGAACACACTGAGCAGACTGTAACCATAACGACCAATCTCCAGCACAGGACTGCAGTCTAATGTTAACAGTGATCATCAATTTTAGCTGCTGTCAGTGTGGATTTCTAATCAAGAGCTGTTAACAAGCAGACGTACACCAGTGGTCAACACTGGCACAATCTCAGTACGTTTGCAGCATGAATGAAAAGAATATCTCATGTAGGCTGACGGTTTCGGTGCTCAGTGTCATTCTTGATGAAAAGTACAAGAACATAGAAAGAGCAAAGGGAAGGTAACTATCAGACAAACAGCGGCTGTGTCCCAAACCACACCCTAGTCCCTATACAGCTCACTATATAGTGTCTTCGCCGTTTTGTAGTGGTGTCCAAATGTTGTGTGTAACTCTGTTTGTGACATTTTATTGATGCGACGACAATGATGTAATCGACAACACAGAAACATTTTCCGAGTAGCGTGGTGGCGTCCCAGTGCTAGTAATCTCACACTATATGGTCTGCTGTTTATAATGCCCTAGATAGTGAGTAGGGCTTGAGTGAGTATGGAGCGATTTTGGACACAGCCAGTGTAACATTTCTAAACTGATTTCTAAAATCTTAAAGAGGCAGTTGGTGTATAACTGTAAGGCAAATTAACGAAGAAGCGCGGGTTCTTTTTTCTCCCAGTTTCCTTTGCAGCTCACGTCCTCAGTAAGCCATCAACACCGAAGTGTGCACGGATGAGCAGTTGTCAAGTGACAGAAAACTAAGCTGTGTTTCATTTAAAAAGTTAATTATCTCTCAGTAAAAAGCAATATTGTTTCCATAATTACTTTGTCTAGGATAGTTTGCTCGTGTTTGATTAGTAATTTAACAGAGCGACAGATAGTGTATCTCTGTTCTTCAACATATGGTGTTCATAGAATGATTTTGTTGACCGTTTTTCCAGATAAAGTGTTTTTTAAAAGGCCAATGCACCAGATGTACTGTACAATCCTATAACTGCTGAATGAAAACTGTAGCACTTGACAAGACAAATGAAGTGTTTATTTTGTTTGTCAGACATGAGCAATGTTTTTTTCTATACCTCACCACAAGTTTTTCTTTATCTGTTTTTTTCCAAGTTAAAAAAAAATCACAATTTAGCTTTCTATGTGTATAATTTAATGTAGAGTCTGTGCATATCCTGTTTGTTAGGTAATTGAGTCAATTAGGAAGAGTAATGAGCAGCCTCTTTCAGTAACCACCACATATAACAGGGGAAGTGGCTCTAACTGGCTTTTTGTTAGTCACCCATCTCGTTTAAGTAATTAAGATCAGTTTAACGCCAGCGGCAAGCGTGTCAAAATGATGCAGATGGATGTTAGCGCTGTGGGCCAGTTTAGAAAAGGGCATTTACAGACAAAGTGCATGCGGGGGGGTTCACAATCTGTTGCCTTATTTGCAGTGTCAGGATACAGTGTGGAAAACCGAGTGTAGTCCGTTCACTAAAGAGGTAATTCAACACGAAACATTTAGCATTTGTTTCTGATGCTGTAAGAGTAGCTTTAAAATGTCTGTATGCTAGTGTGAAGATTGTGTCATGGCGAGGCACTTTCACTGAAGAAGATGAAGGATTTTCTGCTTGGCGACAGGTGTGGCTGTTACCACGGGGACAGCAGAAGTGACAACAGGGTTATCGTTGCCAGTCCCACCTCTTGTCACTTTCCATCTCAGCCTGCCCCTCTTGTTCCGTCTCTTAGTGCCGCACCTGGGCAACAGAAATGTCAGCAATGCCCTGCTGAGTCGTCCCACATGCCCCTTCACCTCCACCACATGTGACCCGGGATGCTGGCACGGAAGCCGTTGGATAACATCGCTGTCTCCGTGCCAGCTGGCTTTGTGTAGCGCCTGTCTGCCCACCCACTGTTATCCCAGTAACCCCCCTAAAATCAAAACTGCTTTGCAGTGACGGGGAGCGAGCCCTCACCACACTGTTGCATGTCGGTAACCTCTGACGTGTGCACTCAAGCATGATGGGAAGTTGAACCTTATTTAAAGTGACGATGAAACCTGCCAGCTACTTCTGTGAGAGTACAGGCTATCTAATCTCTGTAACGGGGCACTTATTTAATTATTTTGTTAAATAAGATATATCAGTTGAATACAACCACACCACTTGTTTTTCCTTCAATTTATGTCTATATAGCGCCTTTCACAACAAGCTGCATATGCTTATGTTATCTGTAACCAACTGAGTATTGTTTATAATCTACGTTTTTGTATTTGGCTATTTTTATAGGTTTTAATTAATGCTTTTATTTAAGCGTTTTTTGCGTTTTGTTCCTGAATTATTCTCATCATTAGTGGCTTAGGGTTGCTAACCTTACCCTCTGCATTGTACAGCGGATTTAAACCTCTGCTAATGTTCTTCTTACGTTGCTGTAACATCACACCAACATGAGGGTATTAATGCCAGAGGATGGCGATCAACACCCTCTGCAGGTGGCATCCTGGGGAGAGGGGTGGTGCAGTGTGACCCGCCTCCTGAAATCCCCCCACCGAGGGTACGTGGGAGGGCGGGTTCGCTTGTCTTTCTTTATTTTGCGATGAAAGGAGATTTACCCTCCGCTCCTTGGCCCTCTCACCGACAAACTCTGAGCATCCCAGGAAAGGCAAAGGATCAGGGCCGCGGCCGACCCCCTCCTCTTTGTTCCTGTCGGATTAACAAGGACTTGCTGAAAAGGAGAGAAAATGGTGGGTGTTTTAAAGGGGGGTGGATGTCAGGCAGGGGGGAACAGTAATTTCACAACTGCTGCCATGGAGCTGAGGTCGGTCATCAACAGAACTGTTGTTTGAGCAGCAGGATGAAGAGGCGTGGACAGCAGCTCGGTGCTCTGGACCATATGAGCACATTTCACACGGGCCTCAGTCCCACGTTCAGATCACATTCAGTTTTTGTTAGAAACCCTGTGCTGCTAATTTTAGTGTGTATTAGTGTCTCGTTCAGTCTGGTGCTTGTATAGCGTGTGGCTCACTGACAAGATTAAAGGCCGCTAAATCAGCCAGTCCCTTTGGGCACCTGTAAATATGTCACTCTGTGTATCATGCATTAGGTGAAGTCAGCAATAAAGAATCTAACTGTTACAAGGAAAACCAACACATGAAATCACGGATCGTATTTAAGGTGTGTTTCTTATTGTAATTCTAAATCTGTAAGGATTTGTACACTTAAATTATTACTAACATGAATCGCCTCCACAATGATCAAGAAATAATCTGAAGGTAAAAATTTTAAACTGGAAGAATTTTTACCCTGTGGGTACAATTCAAAACAATGTGTGCACTGTTGATGTCACCTCAGCTGGTGATGAAACATTGGCAATTGAAATGCGAAGCTCGGCGAACTACTGAACACCTCAATTACCAACCTGAGCTACGAAGACCACAAGTGTTCTCGATAATTTCTAACAATTCAAAACGATCTGAACTCCAGGAGATGGGTGGTACCCCCTTTAATGGTGTCTGTGTGTGTGACGTGGCTTTACAGACCAGACGGACTGAGCACTGTCATGCAGGAGGAGAAAGACCAGCTTGAGGAGATCAGAATGCAGCTTCTAAACCTGCTGGAGAAACAGATTGTTAATTTCAGGTAAGAGAGAAGTCATAATTCTGCAAACACAACTGAACCATGAAGTCCAAAACTAGGCCCAGTTTTCTGTGTGTCTGAAGTGCTACACACACTTTCTCATTCAACGACTGTGTTTTTGTTTATTGTATGTTGTTGGGGTTTTAGACTTTTCTAGCTAGGTCAGTTTGGGTCAGCCACACCTTTAAACAAGATAAAGGCCCTTAACAATAAAAAGGACAATGTGTGAGTTACATCAATGTGTGCTGGACAGGAAATGTCTCAGCGAGAACCTCTTTTTACCTGGAAGATCAGGGAAAATACAGAAGCTCATTATGGCCATTTGAGTAATTAGTTAATTCCCTCCTGAGGGGCCAACAAGGGAGGGATGGTGGGATTGGGGTGGATTTCAGCCATACGGATGTTTTTTCCTCACAGTGAAATGTCTTTCCCAGCACCCCCTGGGGCCAGTGCTGCGTCTGCTCCGTCAGCTCAGCTGACTCAAGGCTTGAATTGTCATGTTTCACATATGTAGCATCCTCAGGCTCACCTCACGTGTTTGTAGCTCTTTGTCATTAATTTATTTATTTTTGTGCTATTTAAGAAATAAGATAAAACATGAAAACTAATTGACCCTCCAGTAGAGAGCCGTTGGTCAGAAAAGGCTGTTTTGACGTACAGCGGTAGAGCTTTAGGGAAACACACCAGCATCTGCTCCATCACATGATTGTAATCAGAATGTATGGTGACAGGGCGTGGGGGTTCGGTCCTCTCCAGATATTCTGTTGGGTACAAATTGCAGTGTAGCATCACTAAAGAGGCATCATTGTTTGGGAAAGGGCAGGTGGGTAATTTTTAGTTATTTGAAATTTTATAGTTTCTTTACTGTTCCTAGAGGGAAATTACTTTCTCTGCATTTAACCCATCCCCCTGGGGGAGCAGTGGGCAGCCACATGCGGTGCCCGTGGAGGTACCATTTGAATGCCTTGCTCAAAACAACTCCTGGCTGGACTGGGATTTGAACTCGGATTTTTCTGCATCCCAGCCCAGTGTTCCAACCCCTGAGTGATGTGGCTGCTAAGCACGCTGTTTCCTGTGACCCCAGGTACAACTTCCCATTTGGAAGACCGGAAGGAGCTCTGAAAGCCACACTGTCACTGCTGGAGAGGGTAGGTCATGCTGTGAGCACAGAGGAGCACCTGCATCAGCCTGCTACTTACTGAACACAACCTGCTGCTTAACACAGCCTGCTGCTGAGCACTACCTGAACGCAGGCACCTGCTTATCTGATAAAAGGAGCAGTGTGGCTGAATTGCAGAGCTGTAAACTGCTGTCAGAGACTGAAAGCACACGGCCGGGTTTGTGTCCACACTTCAGGGTAATGACGTCGGTTCCTCCACATGAATGCAGGATTAGTTTTTTTCCTTCCTTCTTCTGTTAAATCTTGTGTATGTGTGTATATCAGACACACAGTATACATTCTTCAGTGGCGTCAAGGTTTCATTCCATCCGGGGTAAAAGGCTGGAAAATAGGTCCGTCTCAAACACTCAGATTAGCTGAATTGGTTTTTACTAAGATGTCGAGAAGCAGTGGTGCTGCTAAAATCACCTTGAAAAACTGAGTGAAACGTGGATTCTCACCTGTGTGTGTGCACTTTGACACGCTCACTCATACACATGCTTGAACGCACATACACAATCTCTAATGGACACCCACACATATAGAGTGTGTACTCACGCAACGCTCCATGGCTGACAGTCACATCACAGGTGTTCAGTGGTTTGTCTCCCAGACGTCCAGTTCAGACCGGATGAAGGCTGTTTAGGGAGTGCACAGGTGGTGTGGAGCTGTTTAGGGAGTGCACAGGCGGTGTGGAGCTGTTTAGGGAGTGCAGAGGCGGTGTGGAGCTGTTTGGGGAGTGCACAGGCGGTGTGGAGCTGTTTGGGGAGTGCACAGGCGGTGTGGAGCTTTTTGGGGAGTGCACAGGCGGTGTGGAGCTGTTTAGGGAGTGCACAGGCGGTGTGGAGCTGTTTAGGGAGTGCACAGGCGGTGTGGAGCTGTTTAGGGAGTGCACATCACATTTGTTACAATAAGCATGAATTTAAGAACGCTTTTTCCTTAAGCAATAAAGATGTATACATCCATCCATTATCTTAACCGCTTATTCCTGGTGAGGGTCGCGGGGAAACCTGGAGCCCATCCCAGAGCACA
>JABJVR010002060.1:0-18043 GCA_025773905.1 Chitala chitala
AGCTCTAATGTTGTCACCTTGCTGTGGCTGTTCTTTTTCGACAAGCCGGTTTGGTGCTGCTCTCTCTTTCTCACTTTTAGTAATGTAGGTTGAAAGCTGTTACACATTTTTTGGTTCTTAATGTTTTTTTTTTTTTTTTTTTTTTTCCCCCTCCCCAAGCTGGTTTGCATTTACACATCTTGTTGTGTTACAGTGATCCTTGTATCCCTGTGTTTGTGTGTGTGTGTGTGTGTGTGTCTAAGATTTGGGAATTGTATGAGTTTTGAGATGCGCTGTTGTAAACAGGGTGAAATCACAGTGGCCCAGTTTTGATTGTGACTCCTACTGGAACAACCACTTTGCTCCCACACCTACCAGTGTGCAGTTATTCAGGAGGGCAAGACTTCACTATAGAGAAACAGTTGAAGTCTAGCCTTTGACTCCGTCCTTCTTGTGTGGTTGTTTTGCTTTTTTTTTTTGTTTTTTTTTTTTTTTTTTTTTTCTTTTCCTTTTTGCAGCAAAGAGCAGAAAAGCGGCTGCAAGTGGAAGAATATGAGGGTGAGATTGAGGCTTTTGCTGGGTCAGTATAACACACATGCACGCTCACACACTTGGACACACACAGATGTATGCTGATATCATTCTGTAGGTGCAGATGTATATGTCCGTAGACAACCAAGGTGGTCACGCACGCACGCGCACACAATCTTTGCACACATACAGGTGCGTGTAGACAGACATACATTCAATTCAACAGCCATTTGAAAATGCGTACACACCCACACACAAAAACCCACACAGATATACACAATCACAGAACGACGAGACCAGATATTGTCCCTGACGTGAACACAAAAACACAATCAGAGAAACTCCTACACATAGGTTCTTTTAGACTTGCGCATTATTATGATACAGGCTGCAACACACACACGCACAAACTCGTGGAGGTAAACACATTTACTTTTCTCACATTCCTCACTGCTGTGATTGCATCTTGACACAGTTCTGGCTACCCTTCAGTTATTTCATGTTCTCTGCTGGTCTGTTCGTGGCCAAAGGGCCTTCCTCCATTTCTGCTGTCACGATGTGGCATTTCTGCTGTCACGATTCCTGTGGCCTGGCTGCTGGAACATGTGATATGACGACACTCGATTGCCAGACCAGCAATCTGGTGCACTTCAGCATACAGCGAGTCGCCATGAGGGGGGGAAAGGGGTCCATAGAATGATTGCGACTGCGTGGAGGTTAGGAACATGTCAAGCCCTTTCACATTCAGAGAATATATACTGGTTTTCAACCCGCTAGAGTCTGCCTTCCACCCATCAGAGAATTAATCCCCTCAAGCACCCACAAACACAAACACACAGCACACCCCATGTGGCGGGAATGTAAGCCCCTGCCACTGAGAGATAGAATGGCCCATGATGCATATCAAACCACTCCTAGACCCGGAGCTGCAAAGAAAGGAGAGCATCTGAATGTGGGCGCAAGTGGGAGATATTATTTGATGAATTATTCATCTTTTCTTTTTTTCTGGTTTCCCCTTCAGCGATGGTGTGTTTTTTTCGTGTGGTTGTGTGCAGGTATGTGTTCTATAAGCATGTGAATTTGGTGTGCGTTTTATGTGTATGACACGTGCAAGTGTTCATATGGAAGACAGACTCAGGTCCAGAACCAGTGCAGACCTGTCACTGGCAGCCCCATTCTCTCAAACACATACCCCCCCCCCACAAGTGAGGAAAATGGTACGTTCTCGCTGGCTTCTCCTGGGTCTCCTGCTAGGCACATTCCTTTGCTCTGTACTTACTGGGGATGGGCAGAGCATAGAGAGATTTCATTACCCCCTGTGGAGGGTGCCAGACAGATGGGGGCCAGGGAGGGGCACCTGCTTCCCACAGTGTGGTCGGAATGTGGAAATGGTAGCAGGAGCACATTGAACTGCGTCTCTTGGCTTTCCATGTCAACCTCTCTTCTTCTGTTTCTCATGTTCTTTCATCTCTGTCTTTCTGTCTCCTTGGCAATTCCAAAGATCCAGTTTTTGCCTCATCACGTGTTCAGAAAAAAAAGAGCATCTTATGTAAAGCATATTTACAAAATGTCTGCTGATATATGCGCATGTAGCCTTTTACCTAATCTTTTACCTCTAATATACATTATAACAGACTGAAGTGGATTTGTTTTATAATCACTAATGGAGTAAGGTGTAAACTGGATTTTGCCCTGGACGTTTTACAAGTTGTGGCGGGGGCTTGCACCTTCAAGGGCAATCTGTGTTGGCAGTTGTCGATAAGGAACATTCGTTTACAATCTCTACGTTTGGTGTCACAGATTCAGGCTTTTTGTTTGGTACAGGGCTGCAACAGGGTTATTGGAAGTGTCACATTCTGATGGGCTGGAGTCTGGACATGTTTGTGAGGTTTTGATGGCGCTGAACTTGACAACATGGATGGCAGCTGTAAAGTTGCAATTGGTTGTCTTGTCACATGATCTTTCTTTCAGGCTCACCTGAGACCTTAGGAATTTAATAGGGGCATTTTCAGCACTGATCTTTCTGAGATGTAATGGGAATTGGTAACAAATGTGAGACAGTGGTTGGCAAGAACAACGTTTCTTACCTTTCCACATTTTCAAAGATGTATTCAGTTCTAGAATTGTTCAGCCCAAATGGCCTTAACCTACGAACATTGACATGTCAGTTTCTGGGATTCAGGCCCCAGGCTACCGCTGCTAAAATCATTTGGCTTGGGGACTTTCTGGGTCTGGGTGCTGTGTACTTTTTTCCTTTGACTCTGTATTGTCTACACCATGTTATCCTCCCCCAACACACACACACACACACACACACACACACACACACACACACACACACACACACGTACTTGGAGATTAAGGCCCTGTAAAAATTGAGGAGAGCAGCAATGACCAGGCAAACAGTTAATAGCAGTTGTTGCCCCGAGCCCCACCTTTGGAGAAAGCTGGCTTATTGGGCTCAAACAATAAGATGACTCCTCTGAAAGCCCACTAGGGACTGTTGTCAGCCCGTGGACTCTTCAGTTTTGGCTTCAGATGCTACCCCCCTACATTTGCATGTATTGTTATGGCTGACCCTTGCAGCAGTGGAAAAGTGGAGTGGCCACAGGAGGAATGTCAGGCCTATCTGACATGCCGGGTCTTTGGTGTCTTATGGGGGAAGGATCAACACAACTTCAACAACTCATTGTTGATGAATTATCATTGACTTTTTTTTTCCTTTACAGTTTTAATGTTTTAATGCAGACTTTGGTTTCACAAAGCACATACTGAGAGCGATACATGGTCTCCTGGGATGAAGTCACCATGTTTTGGTTTAGCAAATGTTGAGGATACTGGGAACTGTCAACATATTGTTATACTGAACTGTAAATGTGTCATAAATCAGTGATGATTTCTGTCTTAATGTGCTTTAACAGTCATGTGTATTTAGAATTTTGAATATGTCTTGAAATGCATGATTAGATAAATCAGCTTCACAGTGAAATTTGTAACTAAATAGAGAAGTAGCTATTTTAATTTAAAACTCATATTTGATGGTTTTGTCTGTAATACATAATGACATCACTATGAAGTGGATTTTTTTTTCTTTTTTGTTTCACACTGTTAATCCAGGATAGAATGTGAAGATATGTTAAATACAGACTGCTGTTCTGGAAGCTTCTTAATGACATGTCCCAGATTGAAAGATTAACTCGGGGGATCTTTGTGGCACTTCCGAAAGCTCCTCTCTAATTGGGTAGCTGAGTGTTGTTGAGGTACTATGATAGGTTTACAATGGGGAAATAAGACATTCGTTGCAGTGCAGTAGGACTTTTTGTACTATCCAGTTGATAACTATTTAACCAATAGCATGTTGCTAAAATGTTCTGATTGGAGAGCGACGAGACATTGTTGCATTCTGATTGGGTAACGGTTTTGTTGGCATTTTTGGCAGGGGGCCCTGATTGGGTGAGAGTGACAGCTGGTATCTCTAGGCAATTGCTAGAGGCTTCTACTTTGAGGCTTGTTAGTAGAATTAGGCAGGCCTGTCTAACAGTTTCCACCTCAGATATCACAGTGATTCACAGCAGATGTCATCCTCTGGGGAATTTTGCACCTCGTCCTGAGAGTAAAATGAGGAGAATGTGCTGGAGGAATAAAGCCCCAGTGCAAAGGGGCGTTTGGTGACTTGTCAGTCTTTGCCTGCCTTTCCACAAAATAAGTAAATAAAACATATGCTGTACTCAACATTAGCACAGAGTATTTAAATCAAGGAGAGTATAACTAATGAAGTTGTATGTATTCATGCTAAAAATAAATTTTGCTGTTGGGCCTTTTTTTTAATTTCCATTGACTATCCAAGCTGTCTTATTCAGCCTTCTGAGTTTCTCTACATTAACCTAATGTCTGTGATCTTCCCTTTTAGTATGATAATGAGCATGTATGGAAATGTGCAAAAATGCTTTCCGTTGCCTTTGACGCTGTGCTCCCTGGTGATTAATCGCTTGGGGAGTAGAGTGACCCAAGACTCGTTTTGCACCATCAGAAGCTCTGCATTATCTCCTCAGCAGCCTTGTAGGCTCTTTTTGTTAACACAGAAGGGGGGGGGGAGCAGTCATGACGTGTGGTCTGTGTTCGCGGCTCCCGCACACTGCTTTGTGTCTTCCCTTGCTGATGGTATGGCTGGCAGTCCCTTGGAAGTGCTCCAGGACTCACTCAACACTCCTTGACCAGCGGCATCTAAATATAACTGAGTTGCTGCCATGCCCCATCCCAGCCCCCGAACAGCTTAGTGCATAGCTGCCATTCTTAGCTGCCCCCCCCCCCATGCTTGTCCCTGACTTGCAAGGAAACGATGCACACACTGTGCTGTTGTGCTCAGCATGGTGCCTGTTTGGGCCCCTGGGGGCTTTGGGGGGGCTAACCCCACCACCACCACCACCAAATATACCACACTAGGCCTCATACTCGCCTTTGTGTATGAAGAGATTTAGATTTATTATTTTACTATTTTTGTAATCATTTACAATTTCTGTATTTGTATTGTAGTTGCATTTTTGAAAAGTTCCAGTTCCCCACACCTGTGTTCTGACCCTTTAGTTTGGCACATTTATTCCCCTGGTTTTATAACCTAAATGCTGATATTCCCTCTTTCCACATTCCCAGATAAAATTTGTTTGTGTTCTTTTGTTGTGTTTTATTAATTGTTTTAAAAATGTTTACTTGCACTTATAGTGCCTCAGTGGGTCAAACCCTTGGCTGGGATGCGGAAGCCTACTAGTGCGAATCCCGGCCCAGCCGCCAGGTGCATCCTTGAGCAAGACACTCAAACACAAGCTCCTGTACAGCCACATGTGGCTGCCCACTGCCCCCCCAGCAGGATGACCAGATGTAGAGAACCAGGGGATGGGTTAAATGCAGAGAACCAATGTCACTGTAACATGTTTGTGAAGTGTTGTAAGTTGGTTTGAATAAAATGTCTGCTAAATGAATAAATTTGAGTGTAAACTCAATTTAAATTTGTGAATTTCCGTTCGTTCAGCAGAATATGGTTACACTGTGTTTAGAGACGTAGCGGATCGGTCTCACATACAGTGACTTGGGGACTTTCAGTTTTATACCTTTCAAATTTATTCGCAAGTTGAATTTTGTGTTTTAAGATACAAGAGTCAAAACAAACGTAAAAAGATCATAAAATACTTCACACAAACATGAGTGAACGTGGTAGATAATGTTGAGAAGGGTAAACGTCCCACACCGGTTAACTTTCCTTCTCTTATTTCAACTGCTGACCTTTGGGTGATTCATATCCATGCTGTGGTGACAATGGGCAAATAAAAAAACATCCCTGTCAAGCTTGCTGCATTGTAAACTGTCACAGTGTCTCATAGAGGCATAAGCAGACCGCCTGCATTGGCTGGATATACAGTTTCAGTACTGTTGTTCTCATAATTTCCTAGTAGAACATTAATAAATTAAAAAAAAGCAAAGCATTGCACTAGAAATGTTACCATAGAAAGCAACATTAACAAGCTGGATCAATTTATCTCCACTTTTCTGTGAATACCCTTGGAAAAAGTGTCTTTTGCTTACAGTGTTTTGACAAGATGGAGATATTTGTGTTAAATGTGGACCTATTCACAAGTTTACAGGTAGTCTTATTTCTAAAGTTTATGAGTTGTTTGTCACAGGTGTTTTTTTTTTTTTTTCCCCGTTTTCAACCTTGGTGATAATTTCAATGACATTCTTTGTATTTTAATAATTTTATTCGGGTCCTCTTGTGTATTTCTGTATTGAGTGTAAACTTTGGGTGCTGGTTTTATCACAAGAAGGAGGCAGACAGACACTGAAATGGAGGCAATGTTAAAATGGAAAGATATGAAAACAGGTTCTGCAGGATCCCAGCACAGCAGTGTGATTTTGTGACATGAGCCCATACGGCGAATGGAACAGACCTGTGAAAGGAAAAGCAGATTAGTGTTTATACTACAAAGGAGCCCAGTATCATGGGGACATATAGAGCCAGAAAGGTACTGATTAGTGATTAGGGAGCTTAATGAATTCTAGACATTTTGCTTTAGGCTAAATACTGGATACCAAAGAAGCCTTTAATCAGCAAAGCACGGTTTGGGATTGCAGTGTGACCAATCCCTAAAGAAAGAGTTCGAGGCTCGCACAAAGCGAACTCACCGAGACACCTGCACCGAGAGGCTTGAAGATAGGAGCCCAATTTTTTTTCCCCCACCCATGAGAAACGGGTAACATGGAGCCCACATTATGACATTTCTTTCAGTGTCTCACATTTCTGGTTCCTCATACCACCTGCCAATTTTAAATAAGGAACATTTGCCGCCTTGAACAGATGTTAGTTGTTAGTTTTTTTTTTTCCTTTCTTTTTTCACTTGCACTTAACTGGGACTGCTTGTGATATTAATCATAAATATATATATATATTTTAAAGCTTTCCTGCTTTCCTAGGCGTTTTGTTGAAAGTCAGTCACGAAGTTTTGTTGAAAGTCAGTCACGATTGCACGTGTGAAGGCCTGAAGATGTTTGCTAGTCAGGTTTTTGGAGTGAAGCACGGCGATGTTGGGAGGGGGGCCACTAAGTTGGAAAATGAGCCCCCGCTGAGCAGCGGCTCAGTGATCACCCTAAGGCCTACGGGCCCCTTGTTTGTTGCCACCCCCGCTGGTCGTCCGCTTGTCACTTGCATGCTCGGCGTTGACAGGCTGGTGTCAGGTGGGTAAGCTTGGGTCCTGCTTCAGTCCTGCGTGTGCCTGCTTTGTAGCGCCCTGTCACGGTGTGATTTCCCCGACTTTTTAAGCAAAGCTTGCGTCTTCGTTGCATCAGCACAGAGGGGACCAGCCGATGGTGAAAGTACATTTCTTTATTGACAGTTGCATGTTGATAGCGGTGTTGCCCAAAAACATACCTTGGTGAGAGTGATCACGTGTTTTGACCAATAGGCTTGTTTTGGAGACAGCTATCACAATGTAAAAATTAACGCAAGCATTTCCAGTCATTGGCTACAGTCATTCTCGTGCAGTAAGTTTGCCGCTATTAAAAACTTTCCTTACTTTCTGCTTAATGCATTGGAAAGCAAAGAATGCTGTCTAGGTTAAGGAGCATCAGTATTTTCAGTAGCCAAGTGTGGTGGATGGTTCTACTGCACTTTCTTCCTATCAAGAACAAACAACAAGATGGTTTTCTGATTTGCAGGGGCAACCATATTAATCACCCCTGTTCATAGCTGCCCCCTGCCTCCTTTCCCCGATACTGTCCTGCCCCCCCCCCGGAACACAACGCTCCCCGCCTGCTATTGGATATCCAGCCCCCGATTCAATGTGGAGGAATTCCCAGACTTCAGACGCATAGCTGTCAGCTTGCAACCAGACCTTGCCTTTGTGGGGAGTGCGGGTTCACTCACAAGCCAGGAGATGCTGTTTTACAGCTCAGCACCCCCACCCTATTGTTAACTTTCCATTTGCACTCCCTTACTGAAGCCACAAATCAGCTGGCATTCAGACACCTTGATCTCCCAGCCCACTGAGTTTTGAATTAGGAGTCCATGGGATGAAGTGGGTGGGGGCAGAGAGAATCAGGATAGTCGTGACACTGTTTTTACTGTTGTCCTGGGTTTGTCTTGTTATTGTTTTTTATGGAAGTTAAAATAGGGTGGAAAAGTCAGCAGCATAGTTAAGGCTTATACTCTGCTTCTGTTGGTTTAATCGTTCCTCTGGTATGGGATGGACACGGGATGATCAGCACAGGTTCAGATAGCTTTCCTGCTACACATGGAGTGAAAGAACGGTCAAAGGATGTGAAACACTGGCTGCTCATATCAGTAAAAACGGAGAAAAAAATTGTCCTTAAAATAGAACGGTTCACTATTGGCCAAGACAATTATTGTGGTAGAAAGAAGGAAAAAAAAGAAAAACTTCATCAATATGTCTAGCCCTGCTGAAATAAAACAGGCTGGCTTTTTTTGTCTTTTGTTTTACCTATTGAGGCTTGTGTCCAAGCTGCTCACTGTTTTGTCTCTTTTATTTGTCTGGCATAAACTCTCCCCTAGAAATGTCCTCTGGAGAATATGATCAATACTCCACCTTATTATTCTCTTTTAACAAGCCCATTTAATTGTAGCGTGAAATTCATTTTAGGGCATGGGAGGGTAATTCCAGTCCTTAAGGACCACTGGGAGTGCTTTTTTTTGTATCTCAGCTTTTAATTGTTTGATCAAAGCCATTGCTTGCATTTTAAGCCATCTTACCTGCTGTTTTGTGGGTAAAACATATGCTAATTGAAATCTATTCTGAAACCTGTGGAAATGGAAACTCCTCCCCCATTTTAAAGGTAGGTTAAGCAAAAATACAAGGCTGTGTATGGGATGTAAACCCATCTGACTGGAGGCACGGGTTGAGTAGACTGCTTTAGGAAGCTGGCATTAGAGCCAGCCCACTAACCTTCACATGTCCCCTTTGCCTCTGTGGCCATTTTGCTCATTCTGTGCATTTTAAGGTAGGCTAAGACACTTGTTGTTTTATGATCTTTTCTTAGAACAGATTAGAACATTATTGATGGGCTTTTTGTGGAACTCCGACAGATTAGATGGCAGTCTGCCATTTTTGGTTTACAACTGCAGGTAAGGTCTTTGTTCAGCTGCCACATAAAATATGATGGTTTAGTTTTTCTTTGCTAAGGCCTCACTAGCTGTACTTTTCCCAAACAAGCTCTGAAGGCCCACAAGAGTGTGTATGCATGCGTGCCTCCGTGGGGAACCCTGTTATCTGTCACTGGAGTAGCTTGGAGGGCTGCAGTTAGGCTGTATTAAAACAACTTTGAAAAGTAAATGATAGGTGCAGGAGGGCAGCAGGTCCTGAACATGCATATGAGGGGGAGGAAGACAACCTTATTGAGCTCTGTAATGGGTGTATGTGGGAAGTTCCTCCATGAAGCCTCCCAGGCACACTGTAGAACATGCCACAGCTATCTGGTGACCGGCACCGTGACCTTGTCACTCAAAGCATGCTGTATCACACGAATCAGTGCTGTTTTTGGTCTTAAGGTGTCCCAGAGATGAAACGGGGGACTCAGTGTCTCCACTGCACTCTGCAGCTGCCAGTGTGGAATTCGGACTCCCTAACAGACTCCTTGTAACACAGCGTAGAATTCCTACTGTTCCACCTCTAGTGAAATCTAGTGTTAAAAAAATTACTTTTTATAATGATTACAGCAGAAATTCTTAGTCTTGTGAAGATGTTTCCAAAGACAAGGAAGGGAGTGGAGCATCTTTCCTTAACAAACTCCTGGTGACAGGATGGGGAATTTTAATTCCCTCTTTGGAGTGGAAAGGCCCTGGCGTCTCCTGTAGAAGTGTCTACGGACTTTTCCTACATGTGGCTGCATGTCGCTCTTTGCCAGGAGCGGGTTGATGAATGAGATGGATGCAATCTCTGTGGACGGCTTCTTAAATCATTAATGGAAATATTTACCACGGAAACGAGTGGGAGACTTTAACTGGATCTGACAGGAAAGAGGCTCGTGGTGAAGTTGTCTGCTTCACTTAAATCCGAGCTGAATCACTCAGTTGAGATTGAGCTTTTGTCAGTAGGGGTTAACCAGCACTTATTTACCCTTGGTTCAGGGACCGGATTAAGTTAACGGACATACACGCATGAATGCATGTGTGCGCACACACACACTTAAGCTTTTGGATTTCTCTGCGCTGTATTGTCAGAAACGTTTTTGAAATTTTAGAGGAACGTTGGTTCTGATTTTGACCTTGATTGTCCCCTCTTATAGCAAACTCCAGGTAGGTACACACCTTGGCAACTGGCACAGAGTTGGGATTTGAAAGCCCAGTTTTTGTTAGAGAGTATAGTTTCCAGTGGATGTGTGACTGTATAGTCGTAACGAAGCTCTGAATCAGATGAATCAGATGGTGACTCTGTCCATCTGATCTACCAACAGCTTCTCATACAGTCAGTCGACAGCTGCTAGGTCAGTATATTGATTACTTGTTTAGAATTGTTGGGTTTAACCCTACTGTTTGAGGAGGCTCATACCATGAAATGTATGCAATTGGCATAATGCTATAGTCTGACTCCATTATGGATTCAATAAAATGTTTTCCCACGAGTAAAGGACCACTCCTCACCCCTTCTGAGTCTTTTTAGTACTAATGAGATGTTTGACGTTCTTAAAGCTGTACTGAGTAGGATCACCGAGTGCTGTCAGTCAGTCTGTACTTTAACTTGGGGTGAATGCCAGAATAGCATTCCAGTCGTCTTGTCTTCCCATCCCATCTACTGTAAACTTCTTATCATTTAATAGTCACAACATATGTTTTCTAGTAATATAATTAATTAACTTGGATGTTTTAATCCAAAGAATATTTGAATACTTACCAAAAGGATTACTCGTGATACACCACATGATATACCTCTGGCTCTACGGCTGCAATACTTTCCTCACTTGGGATTTAATGAGAAGGAGGAAGCTGATTGCTTCATTAAAAAGAGGTCTCTTGCTGTTTTGTATATTTGGCTCCTTGACACTTGCTGTGAAGTGCAGTGAATCGGAGTCAAGCTCTGCAGACAACGGCAGGCAGGTGACCCTTCTCTGTGTGGTCAGGTCTAAGACCTGCGACCCCTGGGCCCTTACACAAGAGGGGTAACTCAAAACAGTCAGTTACAGAGGCCTTTATACACAGAGATAGAGCAGGATGCACCGGTTTTCAGTTACATGAGCTAACTGGGAGATGTCCGTCACCTGTCACTTACATTAGCTCCTCACTGCAATGAGAGATCTCTTTGTAAGGAACAGGCGGGGCCGTGCAGCCATTTTAGTTTGTGTGGTTGTGTTCATAATACACAACAAATTATTGTTTTTTTGTTCATTGCACTTGGAGCCTCAAAAACACTGATTGCATTCTTTATTCCTGCACAGAATCCTTTGCCATTTTAGATTTGAACAAAACCCAAATAGCCATTTTGTTTCATGCGATACATCTGTTGCATCAGAAAGCTCTCTCACCAACCTCCTAGGGAGATGAAGTGGAATTCCAGTACTCCTCTCTTTTTACCCTCTGTCCTGTGTATGTTTCATCACTCACACGGTGTTCTAGATCTGCTGTATTTTGACAGATGAACTCAGAGTAAAGACATTCTTGTGGAAATGGAGTGTAATGGAAAACAATAGCTCACATGACTTTAAGTTCGTATAAATGGCAGACAGTTGTCACTGTAAGTCACACTGCTGTTCTAGCAACTAAAAAAAACACAAGCTATGTAGTGGAATCATTATTGCTTTGCTTTCAAGGAAATAGAATGTTAAAAACAGCATAACACCCCCCCCCCCCACAACCAGCACTGACTATGTACAACCCTCTGTTCATTCCCAAGAGTTCCACAATGGAACTTTTCCCAGTTGAAAGAGGATTGGACCTGCAACACAGTGGAAAGTAAAGCCCTTGCCACAGTGACCAACATATGACCCTGTGCTACTTGTACTGTCACCCCGGGTTATGGGCTGGGTGAGACGTTTGGCCTCGTTCTCATTAGTACAACAACCAGATAGCATGTAGGGACATGTCTGATTGAGCTCTGTTTGTCAGTTTGGGAGTATAGATAGAACATGCACTGGAGGCAGGGGCAGGGCTAGTTTTATTGCTGTACCTTTCTCTGCCAACACCCCAAATATCCAGAATCTGTGGATAAGGACTTTGTAAGACACATTTGGTTGTTATGGCATATCAGATGAAAAGAATAGTTTAAATGTTTTGTCCTCAGCCAGCTCTAACGTGTGGTTAGACTGTACTAAACCTCGAGCACTAGTGCTGAGTGGCAGTGCCCATTTTGCATGCAGAGTGAGTCCTGGTAATGCCAGTGACAGCTCTGAGCACAATCGCACACGGTTCGAGACCCACTTGTCGTCGCCTGTGCTCAAGGCTGCTAAGAACCACATGGGAACTCGTGTCATCAGCGGGTGAGCTCAAGGCCGCTGCAAACTGCAAGAACCCGGCGCCTCTGCTTTTGCATTTAATGGTACTGTCAAAAGTACAGGACCTGTACCCTAGTGAGGATGAACAGCGAGCCCTGCTTTATCTAATGTAAACCTGAACTGCCAGTGATTTTGTGAAACAAGTACACTGTCCTGAGGTCCTACAGAAATGCGAGAGACTCCTCCTCCCCCCATACTTTTTACCAGTCGTCCCTTTCTCCTGTTGGGCAAGATGGATGACTCATGAGTCTCTGGGCCTTGCATACCAAACTTCTGAAATTGCAGAGCTGCTTTTTAAAATCAAACACTAGAATAAGGAGTGTTTCTGGCAGGGTGGAGATTTGGCTTCTTACCCCTGACCCCCTAACCCTGCTCAGGATGCCCTACGTGCCGAAAGCTCGCCATCTGTTACTTCATTAGTACTCTTTTGCATATGCATATGTTAGCTAACTTCTGTGATATATGGAGCACGCCTGCAGTTATTCTTCCTATTAGCTGGTAACCTGTTTTTTAATCAGCTGGTGACTTCTGAACATCAATAATTATTTTCGACTACTGTTTCCTAAATGAAAAAATATGGACATTGTTAACCTCACTCTCCTTAATTTTTCTTGTATTGGACAATTGGATGCCTTGTGGTAATGTTCCCTTTCCAGTAACTGCTCTTTGTGCAACTCCGGGACTCGTTATCTTTGTAAAGTATAACAAAAGACGTGTTTCCTTCTGCATTTTGATCACGTTCACTGATGATTGATGACAAGCAAATCCTCAGGTTTCTTGTGGAATTCTTAGTTGGTGTGGGTAATGAGAGTGAACTAAACCACCTGTGTTCAAATTGAACCACTAAATCTAAACACCATTGTGTATAACCACCTTTTTGTGGTTTAATTCAGCAGAGTAGGATGGATTCTTGCGCTTGTGAGATGCAACCTTAGTGTTCACACTGGCTGTTATCATGGCGAACACTTGTTCTATCCATCCAATACCCAACCAGTTTTCCTGTTCAGGGTCTCGGGTGCCTGGAGCCTATCCCAGATAGCCTAGGGTACAAGACAAGGGACATCGTGCACAGAGTGCCAACCCACCACAATGAGGACTCGTTCCAAGCTCCTAGGTGCCCATCTAAGTGAAGTAAGACACCTTTTGTGTCCTGGCCATGGAATAAGTGTTTCAAAATGCTGAATCACAGGTTTTCACCTGCATTGTCTTTATGTCACATATTTTAGCAGTTTTTCATGTGTGTTTTAGTGTGTTTGAAGTTATATTACCACATACCAACCTATGTATTTTATGTTGTGTTTGTCTAGAGGTTGCAGTTTTTTCAATTGCTTAGCAGTCTCCTTCTTTCTAACAACTGTTAGTGTTTATATCTCTGCCAAGCAAATAAATGTTAAGTGTAACGTTTCACATAAGCTTGTTTGATGACTTGCATTACCTGCTTATGAGGAAGAGCATCTCAGAATATCACCTGTCTAATCCTTGCTACCTCACTTCATGGCTCATCACATTAATGGAGTATTTAATTGCCATGGCAGCCGTGCCATATGCCCCCGAGCACTGGGATCGCCGAGGCAACAGGCCAGGCCTCCTGGAGTCATGCCAGAGCAGGTGCCCATCAAGCCGTTCGATGCGTTTGCAAAAATGTGGCATCAGTGGATTAAATAGAAGACAGGGTTGTACTGTGTGTAATCCGCACACACACACACTCATGCATACACGGAGGCCGTGTTGCATTAAAGATGAAGAATACTGTGGCTGGCAGCCTGCATTTCCCAGAAGAGCTCTCCCATCATGGAGGGGTGGGGGGTGCAGGAAGGGGCAATTTTGTTTCCTCCAAGCTGTGAAGCGGCTCGGGTGTCCCTCAGCACCACTGTTTTTCTTGAAAATGAGCCCCATCTGTGTACTACTTGTAAGGGGTATAAAACAAAAAATGTGCCCGAAGTTAAATGCCAGACCATAAGCTTTTCCTCTTTGATTTCATTTGTTGAAAGCAATAGTTTAATGGAACTTTGGTACAGATAGGGCATTAACCTAATCCCACAAACACACTTAACTTTAGTCAGCATTTTGGTGATGTAGCAGTCAACACGTACGGGTAAATAACGTTATGTTTTACATTTTAAAAGTTTACATAATGGTTATAAATTGTTTTGGTTTAAAATTACATTTAAGGGTGTTGCAGTTAGGTCCCTCCTATCACTAAAACCAACAACCTTTGGGTAACCAGTGCATGTCTCTATCAGATTATCTACCATCTACAATCAATTATGTACAATGCAGATGAGCAAAAAAGACACTTAGATGAATTTAGGATTCTAACATGAGTTACTGACCTGACGTCTGTGAGGCAGAGTGTCTAAATACTTCTGTTGTAGTCCGCTGTATGTGTTTTGGCATTTTAAAATGTATTGCCTTTACATTAGAAATTACAGTACACTACAGCAACCCTGAAAGGTTGAGCAGATTTTGTTTTATTCATTAAATGAGCGTCACTTCCTCAGCTGTCACCAAAGGACCCGGCCTGCGGAGGGGTTTGACATCGAAGGATGAAGAAGCAAGTGGGCAGGAGGCCCTGCTACAGACGAACACAATATGGCACCACAAGGAGAGCCTTGACAGGGTTTCGCTATTTGCTTTGCAAATGTTGCCTTTTCGCCGCTGAAAGACCTGTCCTAATCCCCGCCGCCATGCGCAGGGCTCGGGATGCACTCCTAACTGCTCCATCTGTTCGGTCATTAGCCTCATTAGCGGGCGCTTAATTGCGTCCTGTCTCCCCTGGGGCCGCGTATTCCAGCTCCCTGTCATCGGTGCTGTCCTCACGTGCTCCACCCCACTTCACACTTGTCCTCCGTTGGTCCCTTTTGTAGATGCTCAGTGGTTTTATCGGTCCTGAGCCTTCAAGCTGAAGTCTTTTCATATGGCTCATTCTGCAGCTTCACACTGTGGACTTTGGCTTAAGTAAAAGATAATTAACCACTCTTTAATTTATTCTTTGTATTATTCCACTGCAATGTTACGCATTCATTTATTTTTATTAAGAATTGCAACACCTACCTTCTAAATTTGCATTGTAAACAAGACATAGTATTAGTGCATGTGATTTGAGTATCGCTGCATTTGCCATGTTTTGCTTTGTCCAAGGCTGCTGGTTTTGTATGCCACCCAGCTGTGGAGAGTTGTGTAGGTATTATTTATTAAACTTGCTTTTCTTTTCATAGAACCTCTGGCCAGTCCCATGCAGTGCCCTGTTAATGATCAAAAACAACTCAGGTATTGTGTTAACATGTTCTTACACTGAGTAATGAAAGCCTCTGGTAGGTGGCAGAAAGGTTTTTCTTCTTTATAATTTTTTTAAAGGAACAGATTCTGACACGAGCAGTCTAAAGGAGTCGGGCTGTCGTGGTCATCTCCAGTGTGGTGGCCATGCTGTGCTCTGTACTGTAAGCTCAAGGTGTGTGTAGAGTTTCTCTAAACCTCATAACACTTTGGATATGTCGTTTAGTTTTGGTACAAGTAGACGTTGGAATTTTGCTGGAGTGTGATGGTGACGGAGTAGACTATTCACAAACGCACACGCTTGGCCTCTCCATGCGTGTGTTCATTGTGTAATTTATCCCATTGTTATGAATTGACTGTCTGCATTGTTGGTAAACATCTTTACCAGTCTGCAGGTTTTTTTTTTCTTTCTTAAATTTTTCCCTGTTTGTTTTAGGGTATGCCTACTTTTGCTATCCCTGTTTTTGTTTGATATTGAGATATTCTAAATTGTGTTTTTGGGATTTTATTTATTCCCTCCTTCACCCCCGGGGTTTTCTCTCCTAATACATACTGGATCCTTCTCACGCAGTACAGGCCACTAGGCTGTGGCAGGACACATGAAAGGACAAGCCTAGAACATTCCTGTTGAACAGAAAAGTCAGTCCCCGCAAAGCAGCTGAACGTCATACCCCCAAGACTGGGGCCCGCTGTGGCAGAAAACAAAAAAAATGGAACTGCCTCTGTTCTCTCCGAATTGAGGCAAGGACTGCAAAGCTGTACCTGACGTTTGTGACCTCACTTCCCCTTCTGTCTTTCTCTGCAGTTTTATGAGAAATTGCAAAGTGGGCATTACAGGTTTTTGCTTAATCATATCCAGGGGGCTGTACTTTACTTGTAATTGGGAGGATATGAGTGATGTTTAAATGTTGCTTAAATTTTTTTGTAGAAAGGCAAAGAAATGCAAGGCTTGCTTTAAGAAGTGGATGTACTTGTTTCCCCTTCAACTTCTGTTGGTTAAAGGGGGTAGGCAGGGGGGTTTTGGACAAACAACACTATCTGGGGGCACATATATGATTTCTCTCTGGCAGCATAGCTGGACTCCTGTTTTGTTCTGCATGCTTTCTGAACGTTATGCTACCATGTGAATCCAGCACCAGCTGTTCCTTGCACACCAGTCGATCAGGCATAATGTTGCTGGGAGTTTTATTTTTCCTATGTGCCTCGTGAAGGGTCTGCTCTGCTTGTTTTAGAGTGGTTTGCAATGCTGTGCTGCAGGAGTTACCTGAAATCAAGTGTAGTTCTTTAACCGGGATTATGTGGGACATGCTGTAACATCCCCTGCATCTCTTTTCTTTCCCCATGTGCTGTCCTGCCATGCCTTTGTACCTGTTTTCTTACAGGTGTCTTGAACTCCCTCTCTTTCCTGTACAGCCTCCATATTTGGTGTGTTAAAATGGCCTTTGACCTCACTTCCTGTCAACTGAAAGAGAGTTTCTGAAGTCTGGCAGTAGCAGACACAAGAATGCAGCCTGCAAACAGCTGCTTAAGGGAAGGAAATTAGGGACTGTATTGAAGCATGTGGGTCACATACAAGGAATTTGTTCGTTGCATTTAAGCCATATCCTTGGCGGGAGCAGTGGGTAGCCATTTTTCCAGTGCTGTGGCCTGTCTTCCTCAGGGAGGCACCTGGTGACTTGGGTGGGATTCGAACCGGGAGATTTCTGCATCTCAGGCTGACGATCTACCCATTGAGCCAGCAAGCCACCTAAAGGTATACGCTATAAAGGTCAGCTCATACAGCAAAGACACAAAACCACGTTATAAAGCTGCTTGCTCAGCTGCTCTTAGTGAAGGCCTTCACACCAGTCTCTTCTATAGCCATTTAAAAGTTTTTTTTTTTTTTTTTTTTTTTTCCCCCCTGGTATGGCCATTATTGGTGCTGTTGCAACAGCGCGTATCAAATAGCTTTATTGCAGGGCTTTAAAGGTGATACTGTGGCCTTTAACGTTGCTGGCTGGATACTGAGTGCAGCACGAACTGTGTTGAAGGGCGGGCAGTAAAAAGGTGAGGCCAGGAGATAACGCCACGTTTAATGTCTCTTTCATTTTATTTTAGAGGGGGTGGAAGGTATGCACTGTGATGGCACTGCCTGTCACAGCTGGTCCAGATTTACAACCCTCTATCTGATCTCTCTCCTGATCCACGCATGGGCCATTAAGCAAGACAGAGGAAGAGTTGGTTGTGGAGTCGGGGGGGGGGGGGGGGTGTTTGAAAAGTTCAAAATGGTGGA